>PVJA010020102.1:14632-37554 GCA_004027025.1 Myocastor coypus | reverse complement strand
TTTTTTTTTTTTTTTTTTTTTTTTTTTTTTTTTTTTTTTTTTTTTTTTTTTTGTCTTTTTGAGACAGGGTCTCACTATGCAGTTCAGACTGGCCTTGAGCTCACTTTTGTAGCCCAGGCTGGTCTCGAACTCGCACCGATCCTCCTGCCTCAGCCTCCCGAGTGCTGGGATTACAGGCGTGCGCCACCACGCCCAGCTCTCCAGGTTCTTTTCAATCTCAAAGAATTGAATAAAATAAGACCCCCGCCTCAAGAAAAAGTGGCAAAGTTTATTTGAGAAAGTAAAAGTGATCAGAGAGGGAGAAACTGGCTCTGCAGAGAGAGCTTTGGCAGACTAGAAAGGGAAGAAGCAAAACAGAAGAGCACCATGGGGAGGCAGAGCAGGCTGGCATCGGGAAAGGCCCTGGAGCAGGCTCTCTTGTGCCACCTTTCTTCGTGCGCATCTCGATTTCGAGGAAACTTAAGAGAACTTCTATATATGGGTGCTAAGAAGCTGTGCCCAGATCCCATGCCCCAGGCTGATGTCAGGGCTAGGCAAACCTGCTGAAAATTTCTATTTGAAACCTAAGATATGCAGCCACATCATGACATTTCATCCTACCTAGTGGTAAATAAATAAAGCAGCTGTACAGGTACTTAAGAGGCCCTTAGGAAAATGTCAATATGGGCTGATTACCAGATTGTACTAGAGGATTTTGATTAACCACTATGAAATTCCCAGGGTGTTTTAACAGCACTGTTTCTAATTAGAGTAACATACTTAGGAGATACATGCTGACATAGTTTATCCAAAGAGTATGCACAGCAAAACAGTGTCAAAATACTGCTTTTAATCTTATTTCTGCTTTTCTGTATGTTTAAAATAGTTGTATCTAAAATGTTCATAAGGACAAAAGAACTGTCCATGAGTACAAAAACCATTTGTGTAATGTTAATATTACAAAAGTAGAGAGCTCTCAATACGACATCTTCATTGTGTTTTTTGCATTCCTCCACCCATGCAGTGGATTTAGTCACCTAGCCAACAAGTGCCAATTGAGAACGTTCTCAGAATCAGATAATAGTCTAAACTCTGAAGATCCAGGGACCAAGAAGATCAGTTCTCATCTCTCTGAGAGCCAATATTCTGCTTGGGAGGAACTAAAAATAAGCAAATGAGTGAACAAAATCACTTCAGAGACTGAAAGGAATGACAGGAGGAGGCTCCTTAGGTCAAGGTCTTAGGAAGCCCGGGCTGAGACCGTGGCACTGAGGAGACTTGAGTGACGACAAGACCCAAACTCAGTCTTCCTGTCCTTACAGACCAACACTGGAGTGCAAAGTCACTCATGCACAACAAAGGCTGCCCTGCACTGCAAAGATGCGGCAGGTCATGTGTCACAGCACAGGAAATGCTGATGACACACCGCTGCATGAAAGGGCACAGTAATCATATTCTATTTTCAGGAAGTACAGTGCTGCAGAGATGTGCACATATGCAGGAAGATACCGTGCAAACCGCTAACAGAATGAGTGTGTGCTGAGATTCGCAGGTGATTTCACTGCCTTTGCTCCACTGCCTGCTTTTCCTTACACATGGACAAACAAATATATACTCTTTTATAATTAAAAATGTTTATCCCTAACCCAGGCAAGTATGGAAAGAGATGGGAAAGAAACAAAAGTAGCCCACAGTAGTTTGTTGGTGCTGAAAACAAACCTAAGTATAAATTGAAAGCTGACCACGCCTTTTTAAGATGAGACATCAGTTCTCCACTTAGAGCAGCTGCGTACATATCAGTATAGAAAATGCTCTTGCTTTCTGACTCGCCTGGAAAAGTTAGGACTGAGGGACAGAATTGTGCACGCATCACCTATAAGAAGAAACTAGCTGAGTCTATCAAATTAACTGCAGCAGGGGTCAGCATCCCAGCTGACGGCAGAGAGGGCGGCCATGGCCACGGAAGCCACCAGTGGAACCAGGTGACACTTCCACCTCAGTACACTTGGCGTTTTCCTGCCAGATTCCAACAGTTTTGCAGTGTGTCAACTTGTGAGTAGAAATCCTAAAGAGGGCAGTGCAGGGGTTTTGTTAAGCCTGGAAATTTTTGGCGCAGAACGGAGACAAAAAAAGAGAGAAAAGGAAAGGAGGAAACAGGCAAAAAACAACCGAAAAAGGCTGCTTCCGCATTGTCCTTTGTGTGAGACAATAATGGGTTGCCAAGAAGATCAAGTTTCCAAATTGTAAGTTCATTAGCCAGAGAAAAAATTAGAAAAAGTTTCAGTTTTATGTAAAAGAAATCAAAGGTGATAACCTCAAGGTAGCAGAAAGATAAAGGAAAGAAATACTACTAACGTGTTTTGAAACTGTTGCATTGTTAGTTCTTTTCAAAAGTAATATAAAAAAAGAACCTGAATATCCCCCAGGGAAAGAGGCTAGTCTGGCAAGGCAGCAGATGGGATGATTCAACTTTGGGGGTATTCTGCAGAGGATAAAAAGCTGTGAAGACCACATGAAGATAGCAATTACCAGAGAGGGGGCAGGGGATGAAAAGAGAGAGCACAGAGGACTTTAGGGCACCCGGTGTGGTGCAACTGTGCAGGGGCAGATGCTTCCGTACTCTGTGCCATAGAAACCGTGGACTACAGAGCACCAAGGGGGAATGCTGAGGTAAAAAATGAACTCTGGGTGATGATAACATGTCAGTGTAATTTATCAAATTTGATATATAGGCCATGTCTGTGCAGGATTCGGATGTGGGAAAGGTTGTCCCTGATAGGTTCTGACCCTAGTATGAATTGCTAAAGCCATTAGGGTGGTGATTTAATATGGCTGATGTCCTTAAAACAAAAGACCCCCATCTCCCTGCTTCTCCAACTCAGCCCAGGGTACAAATTCCTTTCACCTTTCCTGCCATCTCAAGGAAGGCCCCAATCTGCTCCTCGGGTGTATCTAAAAATCCCCCTCAAACCCCATGACTGGTAAAAAGCTATAAAAGCCACAGCTTCACTTTGTCCAGTTTAGAAAATTCCTTGACCTCCCCAAATTCTCTTCAGGTTCTCAAAGAAAATGCCTTTCTCCTTTTTTCTTCTGCCTGTTTCTCTCCTGCACCGAAAACCTATCAGTCCCTGTGTGAGTACAGGGGCTATGTGGGAACCTTGATACCTCCTACTCAGCTGTGCTGTGAACCTAAACTGATTTTTGTTTTATTTGGGGGGGATTGTTTTGTTTTGTTTTGCTTTGTTTTGTTTTGTTTTGTTTTATGGCTGGCTCAGCCTGCCCTGGTGTGAGGCTGGTGCAGCATGTGGTGCTGGGAATCGAACCACAGTCTCTGTGGTTGCCTAAGATTTCCTAAGCAGGAGCTTTAGACTACTAAACCATCTCACTGGCCCTAAACTGATCTTTAAAAGCATAAAATCGTAAAATCAAACTAAGGCTGTCTACTTACTTCTGGACAGCCATATGCCATACAAACAAAAGAGTATATTTTCATAGACTCAGTGTCCAATAGATGCAAATCATCTCTTATGTCCTCCAGAGTATTCTAATCCTTCTTCCCTCAAAATATTGACTTTTTTCTGCCTTAGGCCAACACACAGCTTCCTCTCCCAACATTCCAATTTTATAATGTCATCTCTCAAAGCCAATGCTAGCAGGCAGCTCCTTCACCCGCAAGCCTAATCCGTGGCTTCATATGTTTTGTGCTCTGCAGTGGATTTTAAACATGAAAGTAACTGTCATGGGAGAAGCTTTTCTTTATTTCTGATGAGTGTGCAAGCACTTGAGCTGAGAGGCCTCATAGCACAACCAGATCGTGGCGTGCTTCTCTGTGTTGCTCTGCTGTTATCCCATCCCTTAACGGACCCTGATCATGGGTTGACTTTGTGCTGTGTAGTAAGGAAGTCCAACAAGCAAGACATTGAATCTGCCTTTAAAACAGTGCTGGTAATCAGGAAGGGACACTGTAGAAGCTGTGTGGCTCCTGAATTCACTTATAGGACATTCACTGGAAATAAACAATGTTCAGTATCTGTTGTTACGAAATGTAACTATTATTCTCTTGGTGTTCAGATGAGAAACGTATTCTTGTCAGAGTCAGGACATGTTGGGGTGTCAACTGTTCTCCCCAACACACACGTTCACTCAGTTTTGATAACCATTTTCCTGCTTCGCCTACCTACATCCCAGGACAGCAGTTCTTCAAGGTGCACCACACACCCAGCATTGAACTCAGCATGACGCCTGCCTCTGTTCCCATTGGCTCCTTCTAACTTCTCCATGGCTTTGTGGGTGTTCACTACACTTGGACAACCTGGGTGCTGACTAATGACCTACGTTTTCTCTCCACAGTTTAATTCGAATCATTTCAAGTAAAATTCAACTGAAAGCAGTATCAAACTCCTTCAAGTAGAGCATTGAAGGGGAATGACACATTAGTAAAACAGAACAGGAATAAATAAATACCCTAATGTTGCACCTCAAACATCTAGAAAAAGAAGAGGAAACCAAACCCAAAACCCAAAGACAGGAAGAAATTATAAAGATTAGATCAAAAAGTAATGCAATTGAGACAAAGAAAATAATACAAAGAATTTATGAAGCAAAAAGCTGGTTACTTGAAAGATTAATAAAATTGATAAACCCCTAGCTACCCTCGTCAAAAGAGGAATGAAGAAACTCAAATTCAAGTAATAAGGAATGAAAAGGGTAAAATTACCACAGACCCAATAGAAATTCAGAAAACCATCAGTAGCTATTTTAAGAATATTTACTCTCACAGAATGAAGACACAGAAGAAATGGACAGATTTCTAGAAAGGTACACTTTACCAAAACTGAATCAAAAAGATATAAGAACTCTCAATAACCTAATAACAGCCAATGAAATACAAAATATAATAAAAAAAAAAAACACCTACCAACAAAGAAAAGTTCAGGTACCGATGCATTCACAGATGAATTCTACAAGAAATTTACAGAAGATATAATCCAATATTCCTCAAACTCTTCAATGCAGTTGAAAAGGAACCTATTCTCCCAAATCATTCACAGAGGCAAGTATTATACTGATACCAAAACGAAAGAAAGATATAACTAAAAAAGAAGACTGCAGGCCAATCTCCCTCATGAACATAGATGCAAAAATCCTCAATAAAATCCTAGAAAATACAATATAGTCATCAAGTCACCAAGAAGATTAAAAAATGTTATACAGATTTAATGTAATCCCTATCAAAATACCACCAACATACCTCACAGACCTAGAAAAATCACTCTTAAAATTTATTTGGAACCATAAAAAAAAAAAAAAAAAAAAAAAAACCTAGAATAGCAAAGGCAGTCTTTAGCAACAAAAGCAAGGCAGGAGGCATTACAATTCCTGACCTAAAATTGTACTGCAAAGGTACTGTGATAAAATCAGCATGGTACTGGCAAAATGAGGATTAGTGGAATAGATTAGAAGATGCAGATGCAACTACAAACACACGCAGCCATCTTATCTTCAAGAAAGGGGCCAAACATGCTTACTGGAAGAAAGACAGCCTCTGTAACAAATGGTACTGGAAAAACTGGCTCTCTACATGCCAAAAACTAAAACTTGACCCAGGTCTATCACCATGCACTAAACTAAAGTCTAAATGGATTAAACATCTAAACATTAAAACAAAACACTAAATGTCCTGGAAGATAAAGCAGATGGAAATCTTGAAGATATAGGGGTAGTCAAATAGTTCATGAACAAAAATCAAATTGCATGGGAAGTACTTGAAAGTATCAAGAACTAGAACCTCCATTTATTGAGAAGTTTTTGCACATCAAAAGAAATTACCAACAGAGTAAAAAGGCAACCCACATTTGAAAAAAATCTTAACTAATAAAAATTCAGACAAAGGTCTTTCTAGAATTTAAAAAGAATTAAAAAACCAAAAAATCAGTTTGGAGACTGCTTCAAAATCTGGGACTGGAAATTCCATTCAATCCAGCTATCCACCTACTGGAAATTTTCCCAAAAGAACTGAAAATGTCATATAATAGTGATATTTATGCTGCTATGTTTATAACAGCACAATTTGTGATAGCCAAATCTTGGAAACAACTGAAATGCCTGTCACCTAAAGAATGGATGAAAAGGACATGGTATATTTATACAGTGGAGTAGTACTCAGCTATAAAGCCTTCATATATAAGTGGATGCAACTTGAAGATATACACGTAAGTGAAATAAACCAGATCCATATGTATAAATATTATATTGTTTCCCTGATGTAAGAACTCAAAAAAAAAATAAAAATGGAAAAGTATAACACTGTTAAATGGAAAGCAAGGACTTAAGGATTAAACTGCAAAGAGAGAGCAAGGAGAAAAGCCAAGAAATATGGCAGGGTCAAAACCGTACATTTATATATCAAGATGGCTCAGGCAATGGTCCTAAGAATCTCTTCCAGGTTCTTAAAAATAGTAGTTAATGGATAGAATTCTCACCCTGACTAACTATAAATGCTAATATCTATGAACTAAGCAACTACACTGAGGATAGCAATGGGTAATACTAAAACCATGGTTGCAGTACCTATCATTCTGATCTTCTAAATGCATACTACTTCTAATGTTATATAGATTATTACTAAACTCTCTTTAAAGAAAATGTTTGTTAAAAAAAGGTAATAAAAGAAAACAAGAGACAAGAAAAACAATATCATAGGACTGTCCTGCTACAATATTTTATATGGTTTGATTTCTAAATTTATGTGTAAAAATGTGTGATTGTTTTTTTCACATTCTGTAGAGATAAAAAGTTTAGAATATCTGTGTTGGAAAATAGCAGTTCCATGTCATGTCTAAGGTTTTTAATATTCCAAGAAATAGTGATTTAAGCTCAACTGCTTCTGTTACAGGTCAATAATACCATTAAGCCTCTCTTCTGGGTGTTTAACAACTAAAATTTACAGACTAAAAATTAGAGAAATAGAGGGGCTACAGGATAGCCAGTATTTTGACCCTAGCCTTTCAAGATCAGGGAGGATTCAGGACATAAGAGTGGAATTCTATAATTCAGTGGTGTCCCAAATTTTCTCAACAAGGAACTTATCTGGCCACAGAGGAAAGTGATCAACAATGTATAGTATGCTTAAAGAGAATCACCTAGATAGAAAAAATTCTCTCAGGCTTTCACAGAGGGCAAATCTGTCAAACAATGGCCATGACTTATCCAGATGGCTGACACTGATAAAAGACTCACAAGGTGCTGTACATGGTTCCAGGATAAATGCTCAAAGGATTTAACTGACCTTGTCAGATAGCAAAAGCTACAGTCTCAGTTATACAGATCTTACTTTAACTTGGTCTTTACCATCCAGCAGAAAAGTGCAACCACAGTGTATAAAAGTAAGGTTATATTAATATGCTGGGCTATAAAAGGCTCACATCAACAACTTTGGACAATTGCTAGTTCAGCAGATAATCCACTACTATTATGGACTACTGGACTATATTGGATTATTTTGCTGAATTCAAGTACCTACAGTCTTTGGTGTGGTATCAAGCATAAAAAAGTCCTTTAAAGACTTCTCTACATACAGCTTCTCTAACGGCAATGGAACACCCATCTCTGACAAAACAAAAAGGGGATATAAATAAAGAACCATGTGTGTGTGTGTGTGTGTGTGTGTGAATATATATATATATATATATATATATATATATATATATATATAAAGAGAGAGAGAGAGAGAAGATACATAGGATAGATACACAGCTACTTTCTCATAGTTTGTTGAGAAGAAAAGTTTGTACCAATATTATTTAGACAAGATATCACGTCTGTATCTTATCTTCTGAATAACTATTAGAAAATCAAGAATATGCAATGTATTAATCAGTGTAAATATCATATTAACCTGTTTTGAAACTATGTCATTGCTATTTTATCTTTTTCTCATTTAAATGAATAAAAATAAACAATTTAGAAAAAAAAAGAAAGAAAGAAGAAGAAGAACGGATCCAAGTGAGGTGTCCTCTCCACATTTACTGAAGTTGCTGGTAATAGCATCTTCTGCGATCAGTTACATTCTTGAAATGCAGAATAAGAGTGTATTTTCCATCGAGAATGCTTAATATTTTACAGCCCAAAAAAGTCATTTTGTAGACAATTTTGTAATCTTAAAAAAATCCCAGGGACTGAGCCTTGAATTCTCATATGCTAGATAGGCAAGGGCCAACAAACCCGAGGTGACCTGGGGGCTGAGGTCCACTCATGGACTCTGTTTGCCTCTCAGGCAACTCAGACTCCCAGCCAGCACACTGCACTGGGACTGTACTTGCACTAAGTTTTGCAGTACCCATGGACAACATGGTGACAGTGTTTTTTTAAATAACTAATGACAAGTGTAGTGGTTGATACATTGTGTCAACTTGGCTGAATGACTCAGCAGCCCGGTTCCCCATTGCTGGGAGCCCTGCGCTGGAGTACAGTTGGTTCTTCCCTGGAGCATGATCACTGCCTGCCTAGGATATGATTGGCTCCTCCCTAGAGCAGGATCAAGGGCCAGTCCTAGGTATAATTGGTTCCACCCTAGGACACAATGGGCCCACGTCAGAATGACTGAGCACAAAGAGACTTTTTAAAGGGCTGAGGAAGGAGTCAACACTTCACTTCGTCGGAGAAGCTTCAGTCTTCGCATTCATCCTGGACTTCATTGTCTGGCTTGCAGTGCAGACTCTTCAGCCTCCAGCTTGGATCTTTTGCCATCCATAGCAGACTCTTCAGCATCCATTACAGACACTTCAGTCTTCCATCATCGTAGCCCTACCAGTAGACGGATAGAGACTTACACGGAGTGCTGCAGTGAAGTCCAGATCCAGGATTGAATTCTTCAGTCTGGAGCATGCAGACGCCTTCTGCACACCATCTCACCTGACTCTGTGGCTGACTATTGTAAGCCAATCTTATAATTCTTTATAGATTGTATATTTTGTGTTAAAATCCATTCCATATATCTGTTCTGTTCCTCTAAGTAAAACCCTGACCAATACAGAATATGGTATCAGGAGTGGCCCTAGAGAACCACAATATAATGATGGGATAAGTAGCTTTAAGAGTTCCTGGAGTTGGCTCCAAGACTGGAAGAGACCTAAAGACACCATGGTCTCTTCTGGTATTAAGGAGTGCACTAGAAGTCCCTGGTGTGAGCTGTTTGAAACAATAAGCCACATTGATCCATATGATTATCCTGATTCACCAGTCATGAAATGTTAGGAATTTAATGATTCCATACATATCATTTTTGAAAATCTTTGGTCTGACAGGGAATATAATGATGCCGGTTGGTTGGTCATAACCAAAAGGTATATGACCTAGTCAAGGAGCTTGTGGTGGACAGAGTTTCCTGGATTTTCTAGGTGGGCCAACTGTAATAGAATGGTACTTTAAGTAAAGCTCATGGAAGGAAGCAGAGAGAAGTTATGGTGAGGGACGGAAGAGGAGAAAGTGACGCCAGGATAGATCATAATCCACAAAATTCACGTGACCTCTAGAGCCTGAAGGGCAAGAAAACAGATTTGCCCATGAATACATTAGAAGGAATCAGTACCTTGGCTTTATCCATATAAGATGAATTACAGAAAACAAATATTTTGCTGTTTTGAGCTGGTAAATAGGGGGGTGATTTATCACAGCTGCATTAAAAACTTAATTCAGCAAGAAAGGAAAGTGTTGGCCTTAGAAGTAGGTGACATGTTCCAGACAGAACACATGTTTGAACTCCAGATAGAGAAAGTAATGGTTCGATTTTAGAGAAGCATCCCAGGTACATAAATACTGCCAAACTTTAATGCTAAAGGTCCTGCTCATCACTGTTTGTGAGAAAGGAAATTTCACGGTGATTCAGTGTTTTCAACTGCCCTAGCAATACTAGCTACATATTCCAACTGAATTCTTAACAATAATATTGTCATAAAGTGAAGACAAGTGCAAATAATGTTTTATGGATGCTGCTGTGATAAAGTAAAATGAAGGAGTGGGTTGAAATTAGAATTGGGTTTAGCTTCTAACTCTGGCACTAGTGTTGTGATCCGCATGAGTTGGAATACTTCTCTCAATCGCAAATTTCTCATTCATGGAACGACCTCAAGGCTCTTTAGTTCCCTAGATAAAATTTCTCCACGTTCTCCTAAGGAAGGCGTAGTCCTGACACAGACACAAGGTTGCAAGCAAGGGAGAGGGACTGGGCGGTCGCCAAGCATGCTTCCCAGCCCGGCGTTGTACTCTGCTTCTGCTGTGTTCGTCAAAGTATGTAAAACTCAAAGTCATACTGCAGTACATACTTGATAAACAAGAGTCCCAGAGAGATCAAGCCAGACACTCGAGTTCTCATAACATATGCTAGCTCGATCCAGCTCTGTGTGGCTCAAAATGCCAAGGTCTACGGCACCATGCACAGATTTCCCCAAAGGCTAACGAAAAATGTCTAGCACTTACACAGCCCATTTCAAAGTATAGGCACTTCACATATAACATCCATTCTGTCCTATCAGCAACCCTGCAGCAGAGCTGAGGAAGATGAGGAAACAGGCTGAGACTCACATAAGAAACAGGTCCAAGTTTACAGAGCTTAAAAATGCCTGAGATACATTTTTATTTTAAAGAGGAAAAATGATAACAAGAACAACAACAAAAAAACATAATATGGCTGAAGAGATAGCTCAGTGGTCTAAACACCTGCCTGGCAAGAGCAAAGACTCAAGTGTGATCCCCAGTACCTAATGCCGTGTCAGCACCAAAACTGGGCCTGGAGGTGCACATCAGTAATCCCAGCACTGGGCAGGCTGAGGCAGGGAGGATCACTCCGAGTCTGAACTGCATAGCAAGATCCTGTATCAAAAACAAATAAAAAACTGGCCAAAAAAAAAGAACAACATAAAACTGGTATATAATTCCAAAACAAGAATAAGAAATTAACAATAGTTGTTATAGCACATATTGTCATCCTCGAGTTTGTTGCTCAGTCCATGCTAACTTTTCAGTCAAAGCACTGGGTTAAATCAGGTCACGTAAAGCAGCTTCTCCTGCTGGGTGGGCAGCTAAAGATACGATGTGCTTGGCAGCCCTATCACCACCAACAGAGCTGTGCCATGGTTATCAGAAAGTCACGCTAGCTGAGTGAACCCATCACGTGGTGTCCTATAAAATGTAAGCTGGCTTCTTCTCTAAGAGATTGGCTTAGTTCTTATAAATCATTATTTTTCATTCAGAGCAGTTAGTTCTATTTTTGTAATATGAAAAGGCAACTTCCTTTACCTTCTCTGGAGCAATGCATGTGTAGCAGCCTATGTAAGAAAATCATGGAGGAAATGGGCAAGAAAAGAGAGGCAGGGATGAAGGGAAGGCAGGTGGAAAGGGACAGGGAAGGTCATTTGCACTTGAGGGAAAAACAAAATATCACTCAACTTTTAGAAATATGCATAAAAACATAGCCTCAAAAATGACTTGTTAGCCGGACGTGGTGGCTCACGCCTATAATCCCAGCACTCGGGGGGCTGAGGCAGGAGGACTGGTGCGAGTTCGAGACCAGCCTGGGCTACAAAAGTGAGCTCAAGGCCAGCCTCAACTGCATAATGAGACCTTGTCTCAAAAAGACAAAAAAAAAAAAAAAAAAAAAAATGACTTGTTAGTGAATTTCAGAGAGTTTAAGATTTACAAATTATGGGACTGGGAAAGTAGCTCAGTAGAATGAACACTTGCCCAGCAAGCTCAAGGGCCTGAGTTCAATCCCTGGTCCTGCAAAAAAAAAAAAAAGAGAGATTCACAAGTTATATATTAGGCCATAATAAATTAAGCTACAAATCAGTACCAGGGATTGAACTCAAAACCTTGCTGCTGAGCTATCCCATGTCAATCTCAAAATCTCAATCTCTCCCTCTCTCTCCCCCTCTTTCCCTCCCTCTCTATCTCCCTCCACTCCCCCCTCTTCAGTCTTGTTCACAAGTTATTATTTTTAAACAACAGTGGAAGAATCACGACTTTATTCCAGCTGTGTACCATGGTGCTCATTTCTTTTTTCTTTTTAAAACCTCTGCAATTAGTTTATTAGTATCATCCAGGACTCAGATGTTCAGTATTCTTCCTGAAATTACACAAACAAATGCAAATGGAAAGAATCTAAGTTAAAATTATATAACAAAACAGCACTCCATCACAAAAGCATGTAAAATCACAGGAACCCTATTTTAAAACACTTTTACTTTAAGAATGATAA
The DNA here is from genome assembly GCA_004027025.1 of Myocastor coypus. Taxonomy (NCBI): domain Eukaryota; kingdom Metazoa; phylum Chordata; class Mammalia; order Rodentia; family Myocastoridae; genus Myocastor; species Myocastor coypus. Next base: position 25,322 of record PVJA010020102.1, on the reverse strand, counting down.
TCTCAAAGCCCACAAAATTGCCAAATTTTTCCTTAAGCTGCTAAGCAGACAAACGTGACTCCATTAAGTTTTGTAAAGAAAAACTCAAATTCATACTTAAGATGTGCAACTTTTTTTCTAAATGGATGACTATCATTTTCTACTTTGTGGCCTAACTTTAAAATTTTTACGAGTCAAGTTTCTGGAGCAGTCCATATTTACATAGATGGGTAATGGCATATAAAGCCAGTGTGTTCACTGCCTCCACTGTGAATGCTAACCAAAAATTGGAGTCTTGTATTTTAAACTCACACTTTGGGGGATACATTCTTACACCTCCTTTAATGTGGGAACTGCACAATATAACTGCCATTACATGGTAATGGGAGTTAGGAGTCCTTATGTAAAGTTCAGAGTGTATTTTTTCTATCAGTCCTTCAAGGACAGACTTTCAGATTGCTTCATTCTAATAACCTCATGCTATCTATCAACAGAATTACTCTATAAAGGGCTACGTGAAACTTATCAATAACTGAGATTTTGGAGTTTTATGATGAAAACGTTCTCAATTTGACTTTTATTACCCCCATCGCGATATGCAGGGTGTGTAGACAGAAGTTTGGCATCAACTATATGAAAAGATAAACACTAATAATTCATGTGAGTCTAAATGGGCAAAAGCAAAAGACTAGCTTCCTTTCAAGAAGTTTCAGACCTATGAAAAGGACAACAATACTAATAAAAAAATTGTATTTACTTAGAAGCATTCAACAAAACAGTTGCAACTTTTTGCAATTACAGAGTGGTATTCAGTTAACAGAACAATTATTTCGTATAAGCTGCATCAGAGACAACTGAAAATGAAAAACTACCGTCCCCATATATAACTAATTTGTGCTGTGCACCAACAAGAACCTGCTTTAAATTTCCATGCCAATTTACAACCCCCATACTGTACCAGGCAAGGTTAGTGGCTATTGAAAATGCCACCAGGACAGGGCTATCTAAAGACACATTCAGTAGCGTTAACTATACAAAAAAAAAAAAAAAAAAGACACTGTACAGTTTAAAAACAAATCTTACACAGCCTTACATTTCAATTTTTTTTTCTTCAAAAGGAGTGAGTTGTGTACAGGGGGGTTAAATGCTTTATAGACAAGAAAAAAAACTGCGCTAGAACTTATTCATCATCATCCTCTTCTTCCTCCTCTTCATCCTCATCTTCCTCATCCTCCTCCTCTTCCTTCTTTTTCTTGCTTTTTTCAGCCTTGACGACTCCCTTTTTTGCTGCATCAGCTTTTCCTTTAGCCCAGTAGGCAGCGATGTCCTTTTCATACTTTCCTTCAGCTTAGCAGCCTTCTTCTCATATGGCTGCTTGTCATCTGCTGCAGTGTTATTCCACATTTCTCCAAGTTTCTTTGCAACATCACCAATGGAGAGGCCAGGACGTTCTCCTTTGATTTTTGGGCGATACTCAGAACAGAACAAGAAGAAGGCCGAAGGAGGCCTCTTGGGCACATTGGGATCCTTGAACTTTTTTGTTTCTCCTTTAGGAGGAATATAAGTTTTCATTTCTCTTTCATAACGAGCCTTGTCCACCTTTGCCATATCTTCAAATTTTCCTTTTTCTTTAGCAGACATGGCCTTCCACCTCTCTGAGCACTTCTTAGAAAACTCTGAGAAGTTAATGGAAGCATCTGGGTGCTTCTTCTTGTGCTCCTCTCGGCAAGTTTGCACAAAGAATGCATAGGATGACATCGTGCCTCTCGGCTTCTTAGAATCTCCTTTGTCCTCAGCGAGGTACAGAGTCGCCGGTGCCCGTCCGGCTCTCACTTGCCCCGGCGCTGTCTCTATGGAGCTCAATGTACTGTCCATGGTGCTCATTTTTAAAGGGACTAAAGATGACTTTAATGTGATTTTTCTACATCATAGCACAAGAGTTTATAAGACATTATAATGAAAAGAATTTGTTAACCTGATTTACTATTAAATGTCAGGATGTTACAGTTCAAATAATTTTAATTTTAAAATCTTACTAATAACTAGCCAAAAGAAGGATTTCTTTAAATTTTTTAATTTAAGGATAAACGTATTCATTGGTGAATTTGACTAATACTATACTTCACTTTGGTTATGAATTAATAAGTTATTTATGTAAAATAAACTACAGAATAACCATGAAAACTTGTTGAAAATCCTAAGTGTTGCATTTTAAATGTTATGAATATTTACATGTTAACATTATATTTGTAATGTGTAAAATACAACACTTAGTATTTTCAACACAGGATCATTATCTAAATATTTTAATTAGAATATTGAAATACATAGACACTTCATATGATTCTTCTCCCATCAAGCCCTTTATCCCTGGGACACTCATATTTGAGGTAGGCTGTGCTGTGTGCCAGCTGTGCACTGACACCCCCTGAGCCCTCTTCTGGCCATCCTAAGAATGCAATGATGAGAGTGTGAGGACTTGTTCTTGCCCAGTTCTGTGATAAGAACTGGCTCCGCACATTTTCTGTTGTTATAAGAAAACATCTGAGGGGCTAAGGAGATAGCTCAGCAGCCTAAGTGCCTGCCTGACAAGTGCAAGGTCCCGAGTCCAATCCCCAGAAAGAAAAAGAAAAAAAAAAAAAGGAAGAAAACATCTGAGGCTGGGAAACTTGAAAAGCAATAGAATTTTGGTTGACTCAGGGCTCTGGTGGTTGGAAAGCCCACAGCATCCCGGCAGCCTCTGCCCAGCACCATACTATACAGGCAACATTGCATAAAGAGACAGGGCTTTTGAAAACAACTGAGCCAGAGCCTCCTTTCTGTCAACAGGCGTGTCTCTTTTTCTGCTTATACAGCCTCTGAGGCCATCATGGCCCCAACCCCAGGACCTCATCTAATCTGAATTGCTCCCCAGAGAGTCCACCTCTAAATGGCATTAATATGTGATTGGGGGATTGCATTTCTAACATGTCATCCTTTGGGTGACACGTTCAAGTCACAGCCACTGTGAAAATGCTTCATGAATTACGAATGTCACTTGCGTTAAATGTTAATAAACCCCAGCTACTCTAAGAGCTGAGGAAGGAAGTTCAAAAGTTTGGGGCAGCCTTGGCATCTTGGTGAGACTTTGTCACAAAATAAAAAATCAGAAAAGTGCTGGGAGGGCGGACATGGTGGTGTACCCTGTAATCACAGAGCCGGGGAGCCTGAGGAAGGAGCCTGTGAATTTGAGGCTGGCCTGACTACATAGCAAGAAAGCCTCAACATAAATAAAATACCCTCTGTGATACAGGATCCCTGGGTTCCAACCACAGTCTGGAAGAATCAAATAAATGGAAAATCAGGGAATCAGAAAAAAATAATGTTAATAAATATCATATATTTTTTCAGTTTCAAATTCTAACAGAAGTTGTTCTCCTGAAAAGGCAAAGAGAATGCTTACGTAGCATTCCCCTATCCTTTAACCATACTGAAAAGTGAAATATTTAAAGCACTCAGTGAAGAAAAAATGTGGTTTAACCTGGGAGAATTTCATCTGTAAAACCATGAAGATCTTGAAAATTCTCTCCAGGTTGCTTCACACACTAATTCTCCAGCAGTGGTCCCTGGTGTTTTGACACCAGAAACTGGTTGTGTTGAAGATACTTTTTCCATAGTCAGAGGAGAGTTGGGAGTCTAGATTATTGGAGTGCATTACATGAACTGTGTACTTTATTTACATTATCATAGTGCTGGAATATATAGCACAATGTACAGCTCACCATAATGCAAAAACACCAGAAACCCTGCCTTTTTCTTCATGCAACTAGATGGTCCCATCTGGGGGTGACAGGAAACAGTGACACCAAAGGTGTGCGGCTTATTTATTTCCAGTCTGATCTGTTGTCTTATTTTGGTTGCTGTCAGTTGAAAAAGCCTGTTTCACAAGGACGAGATGTTGGGAGGGAAGTAGACATTTCAGTGCTTTTCCAGTAATTCAAGGATATTCACATATATATATGAATCTTGGTTTTATTTAGGGCCAAGGAATGTGCTCACATGCTTACGTGCTCACGTACTCACGTGCTCACACGCATAATCACTTTAGTAAAGAAAGGCTACAATCTCTGACCTTCACCATTTGCCTAATGCTAGATTCACACAAATGCTCATTAAAAACATCTCAAGCAAGGGAAGAGACAAAAAATAAAAAGCCTTCAGGGTAAGCTATTATCTTCCTCCTTGAATCTCAGCTTTCTAGAACTCCCAAGTAACAGACCACACCTGTCCCTGGGTTTTGTTTATTGCTCTTTGCCTCTTGAGATGCCAATTTCTTATCTCTACATATCCCTGCTTTTACTTTTCATGCTGAAAATAATTTTTTGAAGCATCAGGGTGAAGACTGTAGACTTTTGATCCATAGCTTGTTGCTGGATCTGTCCTTTTTGCCAAACTAAGCAGGATATATAAATAGTACAGAGACAACATACGCAAATCGTTACTATTCTTCCGCTAAAGTATGAAATAACATGAAAAGGATTAAGGTTTTCAATGGCATTAGAAACAAGGATATTCTTCTTTGACTTTTTTTAAAACAATACAAAATAGTGATGAAAAAAATAGCCTTAAAAACAATACAAGATTCAACAACAATTGCAGTATTACATGATGCTATCTTCAAATTAGTTGCTCAAATTACCAGATATCAACAGGTAAGATTCATTTAAATAGAAAAAGAAGTTATAAGAAATTCAAAAAAGGAAAAACAATGAGTTTTAAAAACATTTTTAAGCATTAACTGCTCCTTTCAAAAGATCAACAAGGGTCGATGATATAGCTCAGCAGAATAAGTGATTGCTTAGGTCAGCTCAGGGGCCAGGGTTTGATCCCTGGCACTACATGCCATGCAGGCCCAGCCCTGAGGCAAGGTCCACCAGCATTGGTGTCTGGGCATGGTGTTGCATGCTTGTAAACCCAGCACTAAGGTAGCAGAAATCAGGAGGATCATTATGAGTCTGAGCTGCTGTGTAATGAGACTCTGCAGGAGAAAAAAAAAAAAAAAAAAAAAAAAAGACCAGCAAATGTTGACAATACAATTACTCTAACTATTCTGTATATATGCCTGTATATCTTTTTCCCTTGTTTACTTTGTCCTTTTCCTTATCCCAGGTTTTCTTTCCTATTGAACAATTTCTTTCCCTTTCACAGTATCTGCCATACCTTTTAGATATTCATTACTCTTTCAGGTTCTCACACTAGCAAGATAATACAATGTTTGCATATGCAGATCTGTCTTAGTTCATTTACCAATATAGTCTGTAGCTTCACCTATTTGTCTACAAAAGCCTCAGTTTTATACTAACACCCAATATTAAGGAAGAATAGGTTTGTTAAACTTGTAGTTCATGGAGGTTTCAGTTCATACTCAGCTGGCTCTAAGGGAGGGTGGCATGCCCAGGGCAGCCATTCTAGGCAGCAGAAGGCAGCAGAAGGCAGCAAAAGCAGAAAGAGGTAGGGAGAGCAAGCCTCCTTCTTCCCTTATAGTGTACACAGGCTCCCCACCCTAGGGTGGGTCCTTTACACCCCCAGCATCTCAGTATGTTCCTCTTCCACAAACAGAGGGTGTTTACAAAGTGAGGACCCTGGCTGGCTCCCTTGCTGAGTCACGCAATTAAGCTTCTCAACTTCTCAATTTTCAAGTTGACACACCGTATTAACTATTATGGGAAGCAATGTCCAAACTCTTTTAAAAGTTAAGTAGGTAATCATGCATTGGCTGGGTTAGCAAGGCTCAGTCTCTTTCAAAAGTTGTGCTAATATTTGAAATATATCACAAATGTTCACTCATTACTAATGTCCATCCACCACACCCATGTTTGGCCTTGAATAAAACCATTTTATCCCCTGACTTGAATACAATTGCCATTCTCTCCTGAGGTGACAGATTGAGCTCTTTGAGAATGAATATGGCACACAAGGGAACCAGTTTTGTGACACACTCTGTGTCACTGAAATGTGCGGCCAGTGGTGGCTGTTTTTCTAAAAGAAATTATGGAATGACTCTTGTAATTCCAAAACTCTGATCTTCCTCTAAAAAAAAAAAGTCATTTTATCCCTGTGTATTAAAGAAGACATGTGTGCTCTGCGAACATCTCAGAGCTGCACAGAGATGAGACAAGGGTGTGCAGCTGACAATTGTAATCAAACCCTGAAAATAGTTCACTGTAGGAGACTCTTCAGCTGGCCAGCATTGCTCTGTGGATGATGCAGTGCATAGATTCACATTTAGAAGTGGCCCTTTAAAATAATGAACTGAGAAAGCTGTGTAGTCATGGTATCCACTCATCTGTGCGTAGAATGATGCAAAATTCATTAATTCTGTTTCCCTGATAGTAACTCTTCAAAGAAGAAAGCTTTGCCTTTGTGGTGTTGATTGACAACGAAAGTGCACACAGTATACCCTTGTACACATCCTCCTGAAAATATATCACACAAAACAACCACCGTTGCCTTCAGGATGCTGGTCGACCTGAACTGTATACCATGGTGACTCATACAGCTGTGCCTCAATATCCTCTGCTATTTCATCTGATCTCTTAGTGATGATGCTAGTCAAAAAAGGAACATGTTCCCCCTTCTGAATGACAGCCTCTCCCAAAAGTTTAGCACAAATGCTCTTAGTTGCATGCAGGATCAATTCTTCACCAAGAGTAAAGGATTCTTAACTTCATAAATGCAGTTGGCCACTGAGAAATGATGCTCAAGGCAGACACATTCGATGAAATGGTGAACTTCAACAATTGTTTCTGCTCTTGCATTGAACTTATTTTTTTGTTTGTTTGTTTTTTGGTTTTCGGTTTGGGTGTTTGTTTGTTTGTTTGTTTGTTTGTTTGAAAGACTCCAAAGGCTTGTCTTCTCATGCAGAGTGACTGCTCCCCACATGACTAGGCAGTTTTGGAGCTTTCCTGGAGCTTTCATGACTTCATTACATAGCCATTCACCATATCTTATGAAAAGTGTGCTTGATGATGTGAACCATCTGTTGCAGTGGAGCCATACTTTAAGTGGGAGTCCGAATGTTTATTAAAATCCAGCTTACTTTTTTTTTTTTGCTAGTCTTAGAATCCTCTGCTGTCCCACTGAGTCACTCTCTCTTTCAAAACAAACAAAAGCTCTCTATGACATTTGGATTTTTTTACTCATTTTGACTAGGTTTGTTTGTGGGCTTACAAAACTGTAGCTGAAGCCAGGCATGGTGGCACATGTTTGTAGTCCCAGCACTTGGGAAGCTAAGACAGGAGGATCACTGTGAGTTCAAGGGCAACCTGGGCTACATACATAGCAAGATCTTTCCTCAATGCTTCCTCCAGAACAACAACAACAACAACAAAACCCTCTGTGCCTGACACAAGTATATAGCACAGGAAAGAAGCATGGACAGAAGTGGTAAATAAAATAATATGTGGGCCACATATGGAATAAAATAAGTGTTGTATTCTCATGTAAAGTCTGCTAAGAGATGCAGCTGTATGCTTGAAGTACAATGATTTACTATAAAATCTGCCACCAGATGCCTCTTAATTTTCACTTGCCACACACTGATATGATTCTCATATGAGTCTGCAAGCAGAGGATACATTATGATGCCTGTGCAGTGCAATCTCTGCTAATGTTAAGCTGTGTCGCAGCCATTCCTCCATGCTAGCAGCAGCACCTCAGCTCCACCTCAGAGAGCAGGCATTAGATTCACATAAAGAACAAATAACCCAGATTCTTCACCTGAGCAATGCACAATTGATTTCACACTTCTGCAAAAATGTAATGCTGCAGCTGATGTGACAGGAGGTGGAGCTCAGGCAGTGATACCAGGGGTGGGAAACAACTGTGAACACAGATGAAGCTTTGTTCATGTTTGCCTGCCATTCACCTCCTGCTGCATGGCCTGGCTAAGGACCCCTGCTCTACAGGGTATGTGCGAATGCAATTCAGTAAAAAAATCATAAATATTATTCAACATGGAGGTAACAGTATTAGTATTATAGAAACTAGAAAATGGAATACAGTGGTCCTTCACTTATCGTAGAGGTTATGTTCCAAAAACCCTGCAATAAGTGAAAATCAGCAAAGTAGTGATATTATATTTATTTTAGTATTTGTATATATTTTACAGCTTTATACAACCTTCCCACACTCATATTAGCCTTTTCCAGACTTTGAAAACACTTCATGTTCTTAACAATTTTCTAAATTCATAAATCTACATAACTTTTAACAATATGTATATAATATATTGTACTGCAAAAATCCCATGATATAGTGAAAAATCCACAATAAATAATTTAGATTAATATTTGTTGAAAACTTGCAAAATAGTAAGCCTGCAAAAGTCATATTGTGGCACTGGTGAGATAACTGATGGTCTAAAGTGCCTGCTTAGGCAAGCTTAGGCAATCACAGGGACCAAGGTTCGATCCCCGGCACCACATGCTGTGCCAACTTCACCCACAGGGCAGGCTGAGCCGGCCATCACACAAGTAAAGTTTTCCTGTTTGTTTGTTTCTTAAAAAAAACAAAAAGTCATACTGTGAAATAGGGAAGGAATACTGTAATGTCAAGCATTAGCCTTCAAGAAAAAGAGTAGATAGGCATGATGGTACACATCTGTAATCCCAGCTATTTGTGAGGCTAGAAGCCTGTCTCACTTACTTTTTCCTCATAGCTGACAAAAAATACTCAACACCCAGAATTAAGGAAGGAAAGGTTTTTTTTAGCTCACAGTTAGTGGAAGTTTCAGCCCATAATCAGCTGGCTGCAAGGCAGATTGGCACATGGCAGAGGGCAGCAGTTCATGGCAGTGGAAAACAGCAAGGAACAAAGGGAGGAGCGGCAGCTGTGGCAGCTAGCAAGCTTCTCCCCCTCCTTTAATTTGTATGCAGATTAATCACCCCAGGGTGGGTGTAGCATGCACACACATAATCCCAGCACTGGATCATCAATTAATCACAAACTCTAGATGCCTGTGCTGATGCCTGCATAAGGCTTTGGGAGGATAACCAGACACAAAACAATAGCAAAGCTACAGGATCTCAAGTCTGTTGACCAGCCTGGGTAACTCAACCAAACCCTGTCACACAATTTAAAAAGGAAGGAATATAGTTCAGTGGTAGTGTGTCCCTGGATTTAATCACTAATGCTGGAGAAGAACAGAAAGGAAAAAAAAAGAATAATGAATGTTCTTTGGCTATCCATCATCAAGATAATTAGACAATCGATATCTCTATCTCTTACTATGTCTCCTGATACACTGAATCATGCATGCACATGTGAATATACATGCACCATTAACATCCTCTGGAATTATTTCTTGCTCACACAATTACTTATCCCAAATTATTCACATTTTAGTCTTCTGTAATGGAATGAAGGGCACTACCATCAAACTAGTAGAGCTTAGAAAAATTAAAGTTCAAACAGGCATGATTTTGTAAAAGAGTTTTAAAACATAAAAGATATAGTAGTGATTAATAATGTTTTAAGGCTCACATGAAAGATCCTAGTTCTTTCATTGAGACCTCAGAAAAAAATCATAAAAGAGTTATTTATATCAATCGAATTTGCATGGAAGGAAACAAAACAATGCTTACTAATTCCAAGATTACAGAGCTGGTGTATGATAAACCTGCAATCAAGTGGATGATGGAACAGTTTATGAAAGTAAATGTAGTTGTCACAAAAAGTGTAATGACCTGGGAATACAGCTGAGCAGCACAGTTCTGGCCTAACAAGCATGAGGTCATGAGTCTGATTCCTGATAGTAAAAAAAATAAAAAACAGAAAAACATAATACGGAAAGTAGATTTAGGTTTCTAATCCGTAATGTGGAAGCGAAAATAACCTTCCTGTGTCTATTGATGATAATTAGACCAATTAAATCAATTAGGCCAAGAATCCTTAATGGAATCTGACTCATTTCAAGAAAATGAGTCAATTATTTTTTAGAATAATGGAACTCCTCAAAGAGACCTTATTGGATTTGTCTTGCTGCCTTGCTTTCCTTATATAATACACTGTTTCCAAAGCGACCAGCATGCTCTCATCTCTAGATATCCAAAAGGGACAGAATCCATCTCTTCTTTTGAATCTGGGTTACCCTCCTGATTTGCCTTGACTATGACAGTTCTAGTCCTAGCTATTAAGAAGCATGGTAACTCTGCTTTTGCTCTCCTGGAGGGTAACGACTATGTGAACAAGTTTAATTACCATGTTAGAGACATTAGTCATGTACATGAACCGAGGTTGAAAGGTTGGGTGGGTGTATGGATGAATGCATAGATGACTGACTAGAAGCAAAGGAAAGCCATCACTGTAGAGCTCTACCTAAATTATGAACTCATGACAACATGAAAAACTGTGTATTATTTTTGCCAGCTGTTTCAGTTACCCATTGCTGTGTAACAAACCATACATGATACTAAGCAATAGGTAACTAAAACACCATAAAGTTTGCTCACACTGTATTTTACATTAAGCAGCAGAAGTAAAAGTTATGAATGCATAATATTTTGCTCAATTGTTTGATCAACCTGGTGTTGTCAACTTGTTATTTATTGCAGATATAAGATAACCATAAAATTTCTGTTATATACTGCCAGAATGATTTCTTTTTGCTATTAAGGTTTCAACAGTACAGATTTGTGGACAAAGACATATATATATATATATATATATATAT
>PVJA010020102.1:0-14532 GCA_004027025.1 Myocastor coypus | reverse complement strand
TCAAAATATCCAGACAAATTATGAATAAAAATTATTCCTCTTGTCTTTTTCAGCTTATTTATCTTAAAACATCATTGACTGAATTCAGTGAACTTGGAGAGTTTGAAAAGAAAATTCAAACAAAACCAGAAATCAGAGCATATACTCATAAGTGAAATAAACCAGACCTACATTTGTAAATATCGTATAGTCTCCCTAGTATAAGAAATCTAAAGAAGAAATAAAAATGGAAAGGCATAACACAGATGAATGGATTTCTAAAGCAACACTAAAACTACACTTGAAATGCGTATCATTTGAGACTTTGAGATGTGTGCTGCTTCTATTGTAAACTCAGTTACTGCTATACTCTCTCTCAAGGAAATGATTGGTTAACAAAAAGATAAAAAAGGGTATTAATTGAGAATAAGTGACTAAGCAACATACCATAGGCTTGACAGGCTACAATTTTGTACATCCTTAGATTTCTAAATGTCTGTGTAAAAATGTGTAACTGCTTATATCACATTCTATGGAGAGTTATTAGAATATCAATGACTGTCAGAAAATATCAATTCCAAGCTGAGTCAAAGATGTTTGATATTCAGAAAGCCAGTGATGATAAGCTCAATTACCTATGTTATAGAGTAATAGTATCTCGAAACTTTTTTCTGCTGGAGGGTTGAGAATGTAAGTTAACAGACCAAAAATTGGAGAGAAAAAAAAGGGCTACAAGGATAGCCATCATTTTGGCTCTAGCCCCTCAAGGTCACTGAGGACTCAAGACAAGAGAACCTGTGTTGTAACATCATATAACTCAGGAGTTTCCCAAATTTTCTGGTCAAGGAGATTATGGGACCTCAGAGGAAAGGGATAAGTGAAGTATAGTGTGCCTAGGAAAAGTCATCTGGGGAGAAAACATTCTCTCAGGCTTTCACAGAGAGCAAACTGGTCAAGCATTGGTCATGACTCATCCCGATGGCTGACACTGACAACAGTTCTACAAAGCACTGCATATGGTTCCAAAATTAGTCTTGAGGAGACTTGACCCTGGAAAGTACAAATGATGAAAGTTTTGTTAGACAGGTCTTGCTTTAGCTTACACTTGATCACCCAGCAGAAAAGCTTAATTACAAGGCATAAACCGCTAGATTATCACAATGAGCTGCAAGAGGCTTAAATCAACAGCCTTCAGTATTGCCAGTTTCACCAGTAACCCACTGCCATTATGAAACATTGGAATATGTATACAACTACTTCCTCCTAATTCAAAGAGAAGAAAACTTTTTCTTCTCTTCTTTTTTCTCCCCCCCCCTCTTCGGAACCAATATTGATTAGAAAATTTGTGAGTACAACAATATGCAGTGTCTCAACTATTGCGAATGTCCTACTAACGTTTTGAAACTCTCATATTATTATCTCTTATTAAAAGTAATAAAGGTAAGGAAGAGAGTTCAGTACTGAGGAGTTGTGGCTCTCCACCAGGGAGCTGGCTTGAAGATGCACAAAGCATTACATCTTGTTTACCAAGAGCAGGTGTGAATTATCATTGGAAGCCACAGGCTGAAGCTGTGTTTTCATGGCCGTAGAGACCTATGACTGGACATCTGCAGCAGACTGAAATAATCAATCTGAAAAAAAAAAAAAACATGATTATTTTTCTCTGAAAACAATTCCCACCAAGTCTCTGCCTTACTGAGCATGTGGAACACAGGAACGTGGCAAGATGAATAAACATCTTCATGGGTGTCCACATTAGGGGAGCCAATCTGAGTCTCCCTGTGTAGCTCAGACTTGCTTTCACCTCATCCTGTGGACCAGGCTGGCTCCATACTCGCAGTGATCCTCCAGTCTCAGCTTCCCTGGCATTACAGGCATGTGTGCCCATGCCAGGTACCATTTTCCATCTTATATTAATTTATTTTAATGATTTTGAGTTTGCCCCAGTGCCAACAGTGGAGAATTGATCCAGAATGAGCATCTGACAGTGTGCAGGCTACACGGGAAGGCTGCAGTTGTGTTTGTAATTCTGCTCCAGGGGATGAAATCGACAGATGACGGCTCAGTCCTCCCTGCACTGTCAGACAGTGGACACGCATTAATTCAGGGCACCGGTGGCTCTCTTCTGTGCATACGGTACTGCTCATGAGAGTATAAAATAACCTAGCCGGGCACAAGGGGCATTTTTTTTTTGTCTCAGAATACAATTCAAATTTTATAGTCTTTTCATTGTCTTAGTCTACTAGTTATTCCATTACTTTGAATCAGTTTTTAAAATCCCTGATTCCATTTTTGTACTATTAAATGTCTTAAAATTCAGTACAAAAATATCAATAGTCCTACCTTTGTCTGCTCTTTAAGGCACTGAAGCGTTTTTGGTTTGCTATCACATTGCCTAAGCTCATTTGTAAACCAAATTTTAAATAGTGGCTATGGCTTTTCCCAAAGTTTTCCTTAAGTAAAAACAGGAGAATTCAAGGTGTTTTTATCACTTATAAACATAATTCCAGCTATTTACTTCAGTGTTTATTTCTGAAGTTAGGATGTTGCTTCTGTTTGTCATTTAGCTATTTGGTAAAATTATTGAAAAACAAGTCATTTTTATTTAGATAAATTATACTTTGAAATCATGAGGCATTTGTTTAAAAGGGATATTTAGCTAAGTATCATGATGTATGCTTGTTGTCCAAGCATTCAGAAAGGCTGATTCCATGCCTAATCTGGTCACTTTAGGAACTAAGAAGGTCCTGTATCCAAAAACAAGCAAACAAATAAATTTGAACATGTAACTCAGTGTGAGGACCCTGAGTTTAAATCTGTCACAGAAATTAATTAATTAATTAATTGATTAATTAATATTGTTTTATAAAATGCAAACTAAAGTAGTTGTTAAGAAAATGTATTTTGGAGACCATTTGGAGACCAGCAACTATCCTGATAGGGGAAACCCAGGGGACTTTCCCCTCTGTCTACATTACAAGATCCCCAGACTGGTCTGGGAAGAATCTAGTAACTGCCTCCCCACATTAGGGGAGGGTCACACAACATGGAGGAGAAACTCCCTCTAGCCTGCACAGGATGGACAGGCAAGACTAGCAGCAAGGAAAAGATCACAGCAGCATTAATGGTACAAGCCAAGAGATGATAAGCTAGGTGAATCATCATTTTGTTTAGAGACAAGGACACATACAATAGAAACAGATGGTGGGGCCACCTGCTTTTTAAAAATCTTTCTTTCTTTCTTTCTTTTTCTTTCTTTCATTCATCTTTCTCTTTCTTTATTCTTTATTCTTTTTTCTTTTCTTTTTTAAATTTTATATGTTTAGCACAGGATTTTCCTATGTAGCTCAGACTCCTGGTTGTCCTGTTTCAGTCTCCTCAGCAATGGGATTACAGTCATGCACCACCACTGAAGCTGGTTTTGGTGGCGAGTTGGATGAGCCTGGGGTAGGGGCAGCACAGGATGTGGTAGTGGGGATATGGGAATTGAACAGGCGTTCTTACACTTGCCTGGACAGGTGCTTAGACCTCTGAGTTATCTCTGTAGCCCCATCTTTTTTATTTTTTATTTTTCATTTTTGTTTTGTTTGTTTTTTATCTCTTTTACTTTGCTTTCTAAAATCTGAGTAGAAATCCAGCCCCACAGCAAACTAGTTCTGTTCCCCAAACACAGAGAGCAAATTCAGACAAGCCCTTGCTCACTCCTTTGTTCTTTCTACCTGCCCTCTTCTCTACTCTCCTAAAGTTTATGTGATCACTCTCTGGTCTCCAGCTTTGCTTCTCCTCCTTCAGGTATTTTTTCTTTTATATAAACTGTCTGTCTTCCATTTCTGTACTTCAGGGTAAAACCACTGTAGCAAAGAAGACTAATTTAAATACAATTGTTTTTGTTATATAACTGGAATTTGTCTTGTGTGGTTCAAGTTACAAAATTAATACCTACTAAAATTTATGAGCTTCTAAAAAAATAAATAAATAAAAGTGCTAAAAATTAAAATTTAAAAAAGTACCTTTCTTTCTGAGAAAAAAAAAAGTGGGAGGGAGAATTCTGACAGGGATTAATGTCATGTGTCTTTTACTATTTTTATTTAAACAGTCACTAAGGGGCCGGGGAGATAGCTCCGTGGCACAAGTGCCTGCCTGGCAAGTGCAAGGTCATGAATTTGAACCCCGATCCTACAATAAATGAATGAATAAATAAATAAATAAATAAATAAATAAATAAATAAATAGTCACAAAAAAAAAAAAAACAGAAATCATCTTACAAGAGCTGGAGACACAGTTAGAGTGAATTTTTAAATTCCTGTTAACCTGGAAAAACTTACAGGTAAACGAGCTCCAGAACTTCAACCTTTTGTCCTTGGATAAGGAATTAGTATCACTCTCCATCCTAAAGTTAGAAGAGAATTCCTGATGCAACCAAAAGATCCTTCAGTTGCATTTTATAGCTCAACTATACTCTCCCATGGTCATTGGGTAGAAATGGACACAGAAATAATATAGATAAAACCAAAGCCCAAAACTGTTCCTGAGTAATCCTAAATATCATAAGTATACAGAAAGTTAACTTAGAAAACTCTCCTAAAACATTGGGAAGTTAAAACTGCCTAGGATAACCTATTATGATGGCTGAGGTTCCTTCTCCTCTGCCTAAGTTATATGCATCTCTGACAGTGCCACAAGGTCAGCACAGGAGGACAAGATTCCACAACAAGGATGTCCTACAAGAGATCTCCCTTAGGAAAAAGTCAAACTTCTATCCTGTTTCCTTGCTACCTACTTCCTCCACCAAAAGTTTCCTGTGTATGCTTAAGACGCTTTAAGTCTTTGTAGGCACGTATGTTCTCCCTCTCAAAGATGTTTAAAATATAAATGTATGTCTTATATGTGTATATTGTGCTTTTATTAGTCAGCTTTCTGTTACTGTAACAACATACTTCAGATAGTCAACTTTTGAAAAGAGAAGTTTTGTTTTGGCTCATAGTTCTGGAGATTTTACTTCATGCTCAGTAGCCCCGGTGATGAGGCAGCACATCATGGTGAGGGTATGTAGCACAAAAGAGCCAGTCACATCATAAAAAGGAAGTAAAGTAAAGGAAGTGGATGGGTCAGAGTCCCACCCAATGAACACCAGACCTACAGCTGGGCCTCACTTAAAGTTTCCAACATCTCCTAATAGCACAAAGTTAAGAATTAGCCTCTAATACATGAGACTTTAGGAAACACTTCAGATCGAAAGTATGAGATATTACAATCTTAACAATGTATATTAAGCCTAATAACTTCTGGGAGTGGCATGGTGTCACATCTGTAATTCCAGTACTCTGGGAAGCTGGGGAAAAGTCATAAATTTAACACACACACTCACACACACACACACACACACACACACACACACACATGGAACTTAGTGACTTAGCAAGATCCTATCTTAAAATTAAAAAAAAAAAAATTAAGAGTTTGGAACATAGCTCAGTATGAGGGCTTTGGGATCAATCCCTACATTCATTCTAAATGTCCAAATATATAAAAAGGAAGAAAATTATCATACTTGATATATCATGGATGAGCATTTTATGCTAAGTAAAAATATGACCTTAGAGATGTTATGCTAAATAAAGTAAGATGGGAAAAAAGTCAAGTATAACTCATTCTACTTATATGACATAGCTGGGATATTCAAAGTCATAGAGAAAGAAATTGAAATGGCAGTTGTTAAGGGTTAACAACAAGAGGAGGTCACATTGTAATGGGTATGAAGCTTCTGTTTGGGAAGATGGAAGGTTTCTGGAAATGAGTTTTGGCAATGGCACACAATGACGTAAACGTCCCTAATGGCACAAAACTGTATGCTTAAAATGATTAAAATGTTAAAGCATACATATATAATTTACCACAATAAAAATTCATTATAAGGAAAAAGTAACATAAAAATTCTAAATTGCATAAAGAAAATAAAACTACTGGAATAAAGGTCTCAATGGATAGTTTGAAAGCAGATTGTGATAACCTCTATTATGTTTACTTTTTTAAATATTCATTTATTTTTACAAGCACATGTTTATAGTATATATTGATTATCTTTATGTGGGGAGTTGATACATGTACAGGACCCATTTTAATTCTCTATTTTCCTTTTCCTTCTCATCCCTCCTTACCTCTTGCCACTCTTTACTCCATTCCCACTTGAAAATGCTCAATTTCCATTCCTTTTCTTCAGTTCTTTTTCCATCCTCTTCCCTTCTCTCCTTCCCCCTCCATCTCTTTTTCCCCTTCCCATTTCAAAAAGATCCCTACTCCCTAGTATCTATCCTTCATCTTGCTCTTTATTCACATTTTGATTGTCTCATTTGAGAAACTATGTGATATTTAAGCTTGTGGGCCTGACTTATTTTACTTATTATTATGGACTCTATTGTAGCCAAGGTTGATAAAGAAATAGATTTAATACAAGACACATATATTGTAGGATTATTTTAGGATTCTGAGAGATCCAAATGCAAAAAAAAAAAAAAAAAAAAAAAGGAGAGATCTGTACAAACAGGACTCAAAGAATCCAGCTGGTTAGTTTGAAGACTCAACCTAAAAAATGTGCATCTGAGTTGAATACATACTTCCCAGATGAAAAAATATAAATGGGATATAAGCCTCTGAAAAAATCTTGAACATAATCGGCCATTAAAGAAATGTAAATTAAAACAACATTTGGATTCCATTTCACCCCAGAAAGAATGACTATCATCAAGAAATCAACCAATAACAATTCTTGGAGGGGCTGTGGGAAAAAGGAACCCTTCTGCACTGTTGGTGGGAGTACAGACTGGTATAGCCACTCAGAAAGCTAGGATTGAAGGTCCCTTTTAAGCCAAATATTCCTCTTCTGGAAATCAAAAACATCATACCACAGTGATATATGTGCATTCATGTTTACAGTAGCACAAGTTGTCCTACTTAAATCTTGGAAACAACCCAAATGTCCATTAACTGAGGAATGGATAAAAATATGTGGTATTTTTATATAGCAGAATAATATTACTCCATAAAGCAGCAGTTCTCAATCTGTGGTTCACAACCTCGACGGGGGTTGAACAACCAAAACACAGGGGTTGCCTAAAGCCATCGGAAAATACACATTTCCAATGGCTTTAGCCACTGAGAAGTCGCGCTACCATCTGCAGCAGTGCTATTCAGCTTTAGACCACTGAGCTATCTTGCTGGCCCTGTTCTCTTCTATTTCTAAGAATTTGATTAATCACTATGTTTAAATTTTGTTTGATTTGTAGCAATGAGAATACATAATGCATATCAGGTATTTACATTCCGAATCATAACTGTAGCAAAATTACAGTTTTGAAGTAGCCACGAAAATTACTTTTTGGTTTGGGGTCACCGCAACATGAGGAACTGTATTGCAGGGTCATGGCATTAGAAAGCTTGAGAACCACTGCCATAAAGAATGATAAATTTGAGACTTTTATAGATAAATAAGTATAATTTGGGACATACTCATAAGTGAAATAAATCAAACTCACATGTACAATCATCATATGGTCTCCCTGGTGTGAGAAACTAAATAAGTAAGCAAGGTCTAGAATGTTCAATAGATATTATGAAATGGAAAGTAATTATTTAAGAGGAACTAGTGTGGGGAAAAAGGAAAGGAAAAAAGGGAAAAAAGGAGAAAAATGCAAGGCATCTGTACTATTACTGTCACTTAGTCCATTGAAAAGTAAGCTTAGCCAGGCATGGTGGCTCACGCTTGTAATCTCAGCACTTGGGAGGCTGAGGCAGGACGATTGGTGCGAGTTCAAGACCAGCCTGGGCTACAAAAGTGAGCTCAAGGCCAGCCTCAACTGCATAGTGAGACCCTGTCTCAAAAAAGTAAGCTTAAAGTTAATAACTACTGGAGCATTTTTATTCTCACATCTTGTACTCTGTACAATGTATTAAATAACACTATTCTGTTATTTTCTTATTAAATTATGTTTTACCTTTTATAATTAAAAAAAATTCAGCTCAGGGCCTGGATCGCACAGCAATGTCCTGCATGAGTTTAGCTAAAGACCTAGAGCCCATGGGAATGTCCTCCAGAAGTCCAGCTGGAGGCCTAGTGCCCATGACAGTGTCTCATGCAAGTTGTGTCAAGGATCTGTACTGGGAAGGCCCGAAGGTCAATGGTGAAAGCTAGAAAGTCTTCACCAGTAAGATGAAGAATTTCTGCCATGAGGCTGAGAAATTTGGACTGGAACTGAGAAGCAAGACTCAAAGTAAGGAGCAGAAATCAGATCGCCAACCCCCAGAGAACCATGTCGATTCTCAGTGACAGCAAGGACCCAAGCTGCTCTGACAGTGAGGACCAACATATCAGGAAAGTGAGTGTGACAAGCTTCTCAAGAGAATCAACAGTGCACCATCTTCCCTTCTAGTCCTCTTTCTATGGTGTTCTTATAGGGGTCATCCACACCCAACACCATGCTGATTAAGTACGGTGGGATGTTACAAATTGACCACTTATTAAACCACCATACTCTCATATACATTAGACAAAGACACATGCGAATGGGGCAATAGGTGATAAGAAAAAAGCCACAATACATCCTATCCTGGAGATATGGGAAGATAATAATACAGTTAAGTAATATGAAAGACAGTGAGCATAAACAGAAAAGACTCAGCAACCATGTAATTAATAAGTAGAAATTTAAAAATAGATAAATGTAATATTTAAAGAAAAGATAGACTAAAAAGTTCATAGTTAACACTAACTAAAACGCTTAAGATTAGGGCCAGCAAGATAGCTCAGAAGTCTAAGCACCTACTTAGGCAAGTGCAGGGACTGACGTTTAATCCCCAGCACCACATACCACACCAGCTCTGTACCCTCACTGAGCTGGCCACCGAGACTAGGCATAGTGACACACACCTGTAATGCCAGTGCTAGGGAAGCTGAAAATAGGAGGATCACTATGAGTCGGAGTATCATAGTGAGACTCTGTACCGAGTACATTTTTTAAAAATTAAATGTAAATCAAAGTCAAAGGTTGGGCCATAGATATAGCTCAGTGGCACAGTGCCTGCCTGGCAAGCATGAGGTCCTTTTGATGAAACAAGAAATTTCCAGTATTCTAAGTCTGTTCCCAGTACAAAAAAAAAAAAAAAAACCTAAATTAAGTTAAATTAAAATAATTATAAATTTGTGTTTATCTACTAGTAACAATTTAGCTTCAACAAATACAGATCACAAAGCACAGTACTTCATGGAAAAATACACAGACCCACAAACACAGAGGAAAACATTCCCATGTACCTTTTGTAACTAGAATAATCAGACAAAAGTTAGTAAATTTTGAGAAGTTCTGGACAATGCTTGCTATATTTTGTGATCTATGTGTCTTCCAATGGTTCATAGTGTGATGCTGTTGAAAAATGCTGGAGTAGTGGAAGATCTGTGGGCCACTGAAAGGGCGCAACTGAAGGGGAATAGTGACACCCTGGCTCCTTCTACTTGCTCCCTTCAGCTTTCTCATCACAAAGTGGGTGGGTGATTTTGCTTCTTCAGATGCCCCTGTCATGATGTGCCACTATAGTGCCAAAGCAACAGGGCTAATCAGGCTTAGGCTAAAAATGCTACTGTGTGCTAAAATCAACCCTTTCTCTTCAAAAGTAGACTATTTTAGGTATTTATTACAGTGATGGAAGAATAACATATTCAACAAGAATGACCTCATTGGTATACTAACCACTGTACCTATATTTCATTTGTCCATCTATCAGGCCATATTCAAGTTGCAAATTTCAAAAGCTGCAATCACAGAGAACATATTTCTCACTACAGTGGAACTAAGCTGGAAATCAATGCTGCAAAAATACAAATCTTCACATATTTGGAAATTAAGAAATACTGTACACATTTTACCTAACTCATAAGTCAAGAAGACAACTATAATAAAATTATAAAATTTGATCAAAATTATAATAAAAATACCTAACGCTACAATTTTAATATTCAGGTAATGTCAAATTTTTGACTTTAAATATCAGGGGAAATGAAGTTTTTTTCAAGATCTTCATTTAAGAAAGTTAGAAAAATAATATCAAATAAACCCAAAGAAGTTACAGGAAAAAAAAGTAGGATACAATAAAAATTTCTAAAAGCACTGCAGTAAAGAAGAGCACCATTGTCTAAAACATTGTTTAAAAAGTATAAAACCACTGATTGATTCTTGGCAAGACTGATCAAGGAAAAAATGGAATAAGAGGTTAAAAATAAATAATATCGGGAATGCAAGAGATGACATCACTGTGAATCATAAATGCATTATTAAACATACCAAAAATATTATGATAAATAGTAATAAACCATCTGTTTGGTTGTTACAGGGTCTCAATATGCAGCTCAGACTCACGGCGATACTCCTGTTTTTAGCCACCTCAGTGCAGGGATTACAGTCATGTGCCACCATGCTGAGACTGGCCAGCTCAGCCTGCCCTGGGGACAAAGCTGACACGGTATGTGGTATGGAAGATTGAATCATGGTTCCTGCCCTTTGCCTAAGCTCGCAAAAATTTTAAAAATTTGCATACAGTTAATACATTCTTTCAAAATAGTATAACTTAAATCTGATACAGTTAAAATAAAAAATTCAATAGCTCTATAATTATCAAAGGAATCATTAAAATACTTTCCACAAAAACATCTCCAGTCCCAAAGGATTATAAAAAGCAAACGCTATCCAGTACACCCTAGGAAAGGAAAAGTGTAAATTTTTTTTCATGATGACCTTTGGAAACTATTCAAACAAAATAAGATCAAAATGAATACAAACTATATAAATAGATACTTATCACAGATAATATGGTATTATTCCCAAAAGAAAATTTGATCACCACTTTGTAAATCATCTTAATTTTTACATTAACCAAGTAAAAAAGAAACCATGCCATCTTGATAAACGTAAAATTTTCACTTAATAATTTAATGTAGGAGTCGGACTCTGAGCCTGCAACCAACCGCGTCCGGGAGCGCCTATCCCCGCTCTTTTACGGGCGAACCTCGCCGCGGTCCCACGAGAACTTTGGTCCGCCGCCTCCTCGCGTACGGCCTCAGCCTGGCCCGGTCAGGCCTTGCCACAGGGTCACGCGCGGCCGCCCCGAGGACGATGAACGGAGGATAAATGGTGCCTAAGGCAGACAGCGGTGCCTTCTTGCTGCTCTTTCTGCTGGTGCTCACCGTCACCGAGCCCCTGCGACCAGATCTGCGGTGTAACCCTGGACAGCTTACCTGTCGCAGTGGTGCCATCCAGTGCATCCCCCTCTCTTGGCACTGTGACGGCTGGCCGACTTGTGTGGATAAGAGCGACGAAGTCGACTGTCCAGACCATGAACTCCCCAGTGCAAGAGACCTTCTCCCTTCCTCAGTGGCACCTGGCCTCTGACATTAAAGAAGTAACCAGGGAGTCTCGACCTTACCATGGGAAGGAGTCTGTGGACCTGCGACAGGGACGAGCAAGAGGTGGTGACCCTACACACTTCCATGCAGTGAATGTGGCACAGCCTTTCCGCTTCAGCAGGAAGTGCCCAACAGGGTGGCACAACTATGAAGCGAGCTGTTACCGGGTCTACCTGAGTGGGGAGAACTACTGGGATGCTGCACAGACCTGCCAGCGTGTGAATGGCTCCCTTGCCACCTTTTCTACTGACCAGGAGCTGCGCTTTGTCCTCGCCCAAGAATGGGATCAACCCGAACTGGTCCCATTTGGTTGGAAGGACCAGCGCAAGCTGTGGGTTGGCTATCAGTATGTTGTTACTGCCAGAAACCCTTCCTTAGAGGGTCGATGGGAGGTGGCTTTCAAAGGCTCCTCGGAGGTGTTCCTGCCCCCAGACTCTACCTTTGCATCGGCTATGTCTGAGAATGACAACGTGTACTGCGCCCAGTTGCAGTGCTTTCACTTTCCAACACTGCGGCACCATGACCTCCACAGCTGGCATGCCGAGAGCTGCTATGAGAAGTCCTCCTTTCTTTGCAAAAGAAGTCAAACGTGTGTTGACATCAAGGATAACGTGGTTGATGAAGGCTTCTACTTTACCCCTAAAGGGGATGATCCATGCTTGAGCTGCACCTGTCATGGAGGGGAGCCTGAGATGTGTGTGGCTGCCCTCTGTGAGGGTCCCCAGGGCTGTCAGCAGTATCGAAAGGAGCCTAACGAGTGCTGCAAGTTCATGTGTCTGGACCCAGATGGCAACAACCTGTTTGACTCCATGGCCAGTGGTATGCGCCTGGTGGTCAGCTGCATCTCCTCCTTCCTCATCCTCTCACTGCTGCTTTTCATGGTCCACCGGCTGCGCCAGAGGCGCCGAAAACGCATCGAGTCCCTGATTGGAGCGAACTTGCACCACTTCAACCTTGGCCGGAGGATACCTGGCTTTGACTATGGCCAAGATAGGTTCGGCACAGGCCTTACCCCACTCAATCTTTCTGATGATGGGGAAGGTGGAACTTTCCACTTCCACGATCCTCCGCCTCCCTACACAGCTTACAAGTACCCGGATATCGACCAGCCTGATGACCCACCACCACCCTATGAAGCCTCCATCAACCCAGACAGTGTGTTCTACTATCCTGCAGATGACAATGCCTTTGATCCTACAGAGGCTAACCCACCGACCCCGGGGGATGGTAGCAGTGAAGGCATATTGCCTCAGTGCCTGGAACAGCCTCTGCCCCCTTCGGGGACCTCCCTGGGAGATCTGGAAGATTCTGCAGACAGCAGCAGTGCCCTGCTCATGCCCCCTGGCCCTTCCCAAAGTGGCAACACCCCAGCTGCAGAGGAATCACCAAGAGGTGGCTGTCCCAGTCTTGGCTCCCTCAATACTGTGGTATAGACAGCCCAGCCCATGACTCCTGTGGTCTGAGAGTACCTGTTGGCTGTCAAGAAGACGCTAGTCCCCGTGGGACACTTGAAGGGGTCTTGCTGCAGCCTGGACCCTGCTCCACTGCTGCACACCCACCAGCTGGTGTGCGTGTATAGAGAGAGACTGCAGCTGCCTCTTTCCAAGGGGCAAGCACCCATACCAAGTTTCCTTGAAGGCTTCACAGACATGCATAGCTTTGTGTCAGCATCTCTTTAAGTGGCAGAATGATAGTGTGTGCCTGCACTACACATTTTAGGAGGAGGGAAGAACAGGCACTATGGGAACAAGGGCTTAGAGGTGGTACTGGAGCCACCTGTGAACAGTCATTACTATTGAGACAGTAGGTATGCCTCCAGGGAGATAGCTTTGGATGTGCCATATCGACTGTTCTGGGAGTAGCTCCTCCAGGTCTAGCTGTGAACATTGGAGACCAAGTCCCTGAGGAGGTTCAAAACTTCTTTCAGAGAGCCCAGCTATGTGACAGGAGGCCTGAGTCCAGCTTTCCCATCTTTCCCCAACATTGTGCATGGCTCCCCAGGGAGTAGGCTCTGGACCCCTGCAACCCCCATTCTCTGGCATTGAAGAAATGGGGTTGAGCTGTTACCTTTTCCTATCTCCTGGTACCCATCCCCTCCATCGCCCTATTGAATGGCCCCTGGGTCTGGTCTGCTCCCATCCCACCTTTGTGCCATAAAGGGTTATTTCCTTCAAGGGAGGGGGTGGCTGAACTGAACATCCCAGGCTGTTTATCTCCTGAAAGTCTTGCGTCACTGCCACCACTAGGGCCCAGTACCTGCTGGCTGCATGCACGTCTCCCCACCTCAGCAGCCTTAGGTACTTGGGTGCCTTTTGCTTGAGGATCCCTGAGGCCTGATAAGGGCAGTGGTCTTGTCTCCTGACACAGGCCTTTACCATTTCTGAGGTTTGGAGATTAAGCGGGTTCTGTGCGATTTTTAGCACATCCATATCTTTTCTACATTGAATGTCTGAATCTTTTCTTTTGTGTGTTTGTGTGTGTCTGTACATGGCCAGATGTTTGCAGGTGGTAGTTCATAGGAACTCAAGAGTGGGGCAGGGCCCTGCTGCCTCAGGTCTTACATTTTTGTCTTGGGCTGCTCTAGGATGGAATTGTGTCTGAGATGGTCCTTGCATGAGAAAGCCTTACCCCACTAAGGAACATCACGGGGGAACAGTCATTGACACATCTGATTCTGTGGAGCCCTAGCTCAGTAGGCACCTTGTAAAAGGGATCTCAAGTTGCTCAGAGATGAGCTACTACCAAGAGCTGACTGGGGTATGTTTTTGTCATCAAACATCCTGTCCCTGGGCTTGGACCATAGGGACCAAATGCTACAGTCTATGCTTCCCTTGCCAAAGGGCTGTCTATTGCTTAGGATGACCTTATGGACAAAAGATCCTCATGTCCACCAGAGAACAAAGCAGGCCTTAGTGCACTGGTTCTGAGAGACCCGTGAAGGTTCTGAGGACCACTCCATCAGAGTTCCACAGAGACCTACCTCCCTTAGAGGCCTTAGAAATAGGGGAGCAGGCACAGTGTGCAGGGCTAAGAAGTTTGCTCTGGGGGACCAGAGGACTGTTGAAACCAGGCAGGCAGGTAAGGGAGGTAATGAAGGGAGTGA
>PVJA010020101.1:0-37334 GCA_004027025.1 Myocastor coypus | reverse complement strand
AAAAAAAAAAAAAAAAAAAAAAAAACAAAACAAAAAAAAAACAAGGGTTTTTTTTTCCCCCTTGTACAATTCTCAGCTGTACAGATTGGCATTTATGAAATCTCCTATAAATAGAACTTGATACCTTACACAGAGTCCATGTAACCTTGAAGGTTCCATTGCACTGTTTGTCAGGCAGATGCTGCACATGTTCCCGAACCTGGCTAAAGTCATTTGGTGTGACAGGTGTCACTGACATTCCAACCAGCTATATCTTTGCATATCATCTGAGCTAGTCTGCCTGTGGGAGGAAGACACCTGTTGAGAATCATACATGTGTGAAATATTTTTCTGATTTTGGCTCCATTAAAAAGCATTCAAATGAGGATCATAATTCAAAATAAATGGCCAAGAGAAAACAGCCATATGAACTTTCCATATATAAAGGTACATTTTATAAAGGATTAATTAGCTCTACCTAACAACATGGTATGTGGCCTGCTGTAACTTATACAGAAGACCATTATAGAAGTACAAGTTCTTTTGCAACTTAGTTCCTTTAAGTAATAGTGAAAATAGCAGCACTACAATCCCCCAAACCAGTTAAGCATACTCTATCTTTGGTATGTCTGAGCTGGCCAAGTGTTAGGACAACTAAACCTCTGGACTGTTCTCTGTCGGTGTTCCCATCCCTTGGGGGGGGGGGCGTTCAGTGCATGCATCTTGACAGATTAATGCGTTCCATATGAGTATCTGGTGAAGTAGTCAGCCTTTGAATAGTATCAGTCTGAAACCACTTCTCAACCTGTCCATATCATTCTTACAAATCCTTTTATCAAACTGTTTTGAGAAAGTTGAAACAGATAGCAATGCTAAGTTTCATTTCTCTGTTATTTACGATGGAATTCAATTTGAAACCTTGAACATGCCAGTCCATTAGCATGGCATATTATCTGGTGAACATTTATCTGGAAAAGATGATAATTTTTAGTAAGAGACATCTGATTTTACGCCTTATAAAACGTAAAATGGAACAGTGGTTTGTCATTTATCAAGGCAACCCTCTAAATGACACTGAGAATGACTTTAAGTTATTCCAACATGTAAGATCAGTTTTAAAATGTTAGAATCACTTTCAGCACAATATATTTATGATTGGTGTGTGGTAAATCTAAGGTTAAAATATATGTAATGTAATGCATATGAGAGAGAGATTTTTGAGTCATTAGTTATATCTTATGAAATATTTTAAAGAAAATGTTTCTGTAATTGGACAGTTATGAATCAATGAGTTAATATAATATTTAAGAACTATTTTGCTGCATTTTGAATTTTTCATCCTTTCTCCATGATTGACACTTTGTATTTGTGGGGCAGAAATAGAAGGGTGAATAAGAGATAAATTAGACACCCATGCTTATGGGGTATGTGTGTGTGTGTGTGTGTGTGTGTGTGTGTGAGAGAGAGAGAGAGAGAGAGAGATCTGACAGCTATGAGATACCAGGACTAGAATGTGTGCTCCCTACCTGGTAAAACAGGAATGATAAAGCACAAGTCTTTTTCAGTTCTATTACCAAATTATTTATTAGTATAAAGAAAAAATCTCAGATTCAAATTTTAAAGGCCAAATGTTGCTATTATGAGAACAGCAATGTAGAAGGAAGCTGATTCTTTCTTGGATAAATAACTTTAAGACTACTGGGGCAAACTGAGAAACTTCTGGGCAGATACAAACTAGAGCATTCCTAATAACTTTATGTTGCTTACCATGTGCAACAGCATAGCAAGAAGATCCTCCTTTTCTACTATTCAAAATGCTCATCTTTTTGTAGTTACCTCTTATACTGAAAACAAAAATATAACTCTTTCAAACTTCTGAAGTGATCTTTTGAATATTTTCCAACTTTTTACTAAATTTGCCTTTCCGACCTAAGTGTCACAAGCTCACCTCACTTGATGTCTACTTGTCTCTTCTCAAGCAGTCTTCTATTACATTCAGGCATAAGAATCTCATAATATTCATGTGTTAAGGGAATTAATGTGATAGATTCTAATTTATGCTTGTCAGAAAAAAAAAAGTACTGATTGAAACATAATATTTGGCTGCCCTCATAGCTCAGCAGACTGAAGCTCCTGCTTCAGTAGCGGCCAGGCATACCATGCCTGCCCACCCCAGGGGCATGGTGAGGCGACCACTGAGAGTGGGTGTGGTGGTGCACGCCTGTAATCCCAGCAGTTTGGGAGGTTGAAAACAGGAGAATCACTAAGAGTCCGACCTACATAGTGAGATCCTGTAGACCCTCTCTCTCCCCTGTCCTAAATGCATAAAAAAACTCAAAGGAAAACAAACAAACAAACAAAAATATACGCCTTTATGGGGCACAGTATGACACATCTTTATAGGGCACTATATATATGTAGTATAATAATCAGATCAGAACAATAAGCACATCCATCTTCTCAAACTGTAATCTCTCCGATTAATTAAGAACTTTAGCACTCACGATCTTACAATTTGTGTCATTATAATCTGTACGCACCCTTCTGTGCTATAAATACCAGAACTGATTCCTCTGATCTGTGTTTTGGCGTCCCTTCCTTTGAACTTCCCTCCCTCCATTCTTCCCAGTGTATGGTGATTAGTATTCCATTCTGCGCATCTTTTCTTTGAAGTTCCTGTCTTATTTTTCCCTATAATGTTAGCCGCATTGCTATTCAGAGGAAGACAAAGGGCAAATGATCCATTAATCAAACCTATCTAATAAGGCTCAAGTGCAAGAATAGATGAAACTTCCAGGAGGATTGTGCAGTACCCTGGAACATGCTCTTCAGCACTCCAAAATCTTTGCAGAATAAGCCTTCTTTCTTTCTCTTTTTCCTTCACGGAGGGAGTGGTTGCAGCACTCAGGACAGAGGCTATAGGAGAACGGTGCTCACGCCCACAGTAAGCCCCACTCAAGAGCTCCCACTTCAGTGTGGATCTCAGGGGTGTCCCAAAGGCCCCTGTGCTAAAGTGTTGGCTCCTTGCTTAGCATAATTGGGAAGCGGTGGAACCTTTAGGAAACGGAATTAGAGGAGGTCTTCACAGCACTACGGGTGCGTCTTCAGAGGGGACTGTGGAACCCTGATCTCTTGCTTTTCTTCATCCATAAGATGAGAAGTTGGACCTCCCTGCTCGCTCTTGCCATGATGTTCTTCTGCCTTCCTGAAAGCAACGGGGCCAGTTGGTCTTGGACTGAAGCCCTGGTTCTATGACCAGAGCAACCCTTTTCTCTCTGTGCCTCAGTCAGGTACCCATGGTAGCGAAGGAAAGCTGACCCTGCAGGACAGCTTGAGGGCCAAGAGCAGCTGAGGAGGTGCAAGCACAGCCTAGCATCCAGACCCTTTAGGAACACGCACGCAGGACATTTTCCGTAGTCTTTGTTCCTCTGGTCACTTCACTGAACATCATTACTCTACATTCTACTTCTACAAAAATACATCCTATTAACAGTCTTAAAGTGTACTTGCAGGTTAAAAAATTATTTTTAGAAAAGAATTTAGTTAACTGTAACCTATATGGTTAGGCTTTGATTTAGGAAGAGGCTCTCCAAAACAGAAGAAGAGTAGTTTATCAACCCTTGTTAGGCAGAAGGATATTCGATTTTCTTTTTGTTTGGAACTGGCATGTTCAGAATTCAGAATGATTGAAAATTCTAATAAAAAACAGAACTTAGGAGGAATTATAAATTTAAACCACTTTTCCCAAATAATTAGGAATGGAATAGTTATTAGAAGTTAAAATATTTTAATTAATTTCAAAACACAAACACAACTCTTATTTCTTATACAGTGAATGAGACATTTACTGATTATAAAGCTTTTCTTTTTTCCTCTCACTTTTTCAGAAAAGAGATGTGAATACCAAATTTGCCGGAAGCTACTTCCCCCAGACCTTCCTGGCAATATCCCTGCATTTCTTTGTATAAAGATATGTTTAAAACCTTTGACCGTGGGCTACTTCTGTCATACCAGTGACATCAGTTCAAACTTATTGACTCCAAGAAGAGGTGGAACTGCATTTTACAGAGATGGAATAAAGTGTTTGGACCTTAAAAGAAATTTCAGAGTAGAGAAACCACTTATTATTTATACTTTTTCATGTGTAAATGTGTTTGTTCACTTGAGTAACCCAGATTGAGGTCAGGACAGAAACAAATACAGTCTGTTTTAAGTTTTGGAAAACTGACCAAGCTAAGTGGATCAACTAACATACCCACTATTTGCATGGTGGACACATACTCTTGTTTGAGATTTGGGAAGCTCAGTCTATACCCTGACAATTTCTTTTTAAAAAATGAGGAGATATTACTGAAGCTTGGGGAAATGGGGAATCTTATCCTAACTACTGGGTGTGCCTAACACACATTGAACCCCTCTTCCACCAAGGATCTCCTAGGAAGCTCAGGGTGAATGTGATGCTTCACACGCTATTCAGTTGGCAGAGCTGATTTGCTGCAGTGAAGGTTTACGTTAATGTCACAGAGGTAGCTAGAGTAGGAGATAAGCCAGCAAAGCTGTTTAATCACCCAATGATAAAGCAATATTGTGAGCTTCCTGTGACTAAGGCAGATAATTTATTTGTTTCACTGAAGGAAGTACACATTCTGACAGAAGGTTTTGGGAATTCTGGCCTAACGAGGGCCTTTGGAGGTATAATCTTTAGTTTTGAGAACAGTTTCCACATGGTTTTAATGTGCGACTTTTACTCCCCTCAGCTGATACTTGAATCATGAACAGATTCCTTGATAAGATGTAAAACACGATTTTATTAAAAATAAGAGCGGAGGATAGTAGAAGAGTGTCCAATTTCCTATGCTCAAATATTAGTTATATTGCACGCTTAAAACAAATGTTCACCTTCTTTCCTTTAAAGTTTTATTGGGGAATCAGAGCATATTTCTGGTCAATCAGCTATTTAGCTCTAAGCCTGTTACACCCTTTGTGGAAATTTATGTATATACATGAGAACATCCAAATTAATTTGTTCTTTAAACTCACTGAATATTTAAATGTCCTCACAGCATCTTTTCGGATCTCATAAAAAGAATTAGCTATTTCAGCAAATGATCCTATAGTATTTATAAGAAAAAAATTAAGTGTGATTTATCAAGTAAAATCAGACATATTCATTCCATTCATCCATCCATCTACCCATCCACCTACCCACCCATCCATCCACCCATCCATCCATCCATCCACCCACCCATACATCCATCCACCCATCCATCCATCCATCATCCATCCACCCACCCACCCATCCATCCATCCATCCACCCATCCACCTACCCACCTACCCACCCACCCACCCATCCATCCACCCATCCACCCATCCACCCACCCACCCATTCATCCAGCCACCCACCCATCCATCCATCCATCCATCCATCCACCCACCCATCCATCCATGCAGGCACTCTTCCATTCGCTTAATCATTCATGTGTGTATTTAACCAGGATACAAATGGCATGGTAGGTGGGATGGTAGCAGTGGTGTAAGAGTACTTGTGGAGTTGCTTGGTTTTGTTTTATTTTGAGCTTCTTTTAGAGGAAGCTATAAAATGTCATTTTGGCCTCTTTTGATGCAGATCTGTCTGCAGATAGGTTTCATATGATCCTCGCCCTCCTCATATAGCACCTTAAATCTTGCTCCAGAAGACTTTAATGACTGACTTCAGAGGCTGCAAATCCCATGCCCCCCTCTTGCTCACTTTCATTTTCTAACATGCCTGTGTGTGACTCATACTCACAGGACACATTGGAAACCAAGGCTGGGTTTCCTGTCACCCTCTGACTAATTTGAAATGCAACCCACAGAGTTGCCCCTGCCCTGGCCTAAGAGCTCTGGCTGCCTGGGTGAAAGTTCATTGATGTGCTGAATATCACAAAGCCTTAGTTCTGTGCTGAAAGGTTAGAAAGAAAGGAAGGGGGAAGGGCAAAGGGAACAGAATAAAGATGAGGACAGCAGAGAATGGTTTATTCAGCTAATGAACTTTGCAGAATGGCTAGCAGGAACGAACTTTGCTGAGGGACAATCAGATGCTGATGTGACTCCTTCTCGCTTTTTCTTTGGCTCTTTGAAAGGGGAGAAAGTTAGAGACAACTTTAGTCACAAGATACCAGAGAAGAGAAAGTGTGTTTTCAAAAGCAAAACAAAAATTCTCCCTCTGACTTCCAGTTTATGCTTTGAGAAATGTGAGCGACTCCTGGACTGGCTTGGGCAGCCCCAGGCTTCCTTCAGTACTGTTATGAAGCTATTGTGACCCTCTCTGGCCTCTCAGATTGTGGCACACGTCAGAGGGCCGTGTGGCCATTCTTGAGACATGTCTTCAGGAGAGAGCTGATCAGGCGACGTTGGTGCTGAGTGCAGCCTTGTTCTGTCTGCAGGGAGTGAGCCAGTCAGTAGAAGGTCCTGGAGAAAGAAAGGTTGGCCAGAAAGGTGGATAAAAGCAAAGCGTCCTGCTCCATCTTTGCATTTTCCTATAGTTTGTTACCTTTTGAAAAATAAAAGAATTATATATTAAAAACCAGACCCAAGGGCTGTGGAAATAATCCCAGCAGTTTAAACACCTGCCTGATAAATGCAGACCCCAAAGCCAGGTGGGGTGGTGCAGTGATGCACACCTGCAATACCAGCACTGGGGAGGCTGAGACAGAAGGATCATTGAGTCCAAGCTGTGTAGTAAGACCCTATACGAAACAAATACATTAATCCCCTGACGCGCACACACGCACACACCTCCAGACACACTAAGGGGCATTTCTGTGCCTTTTGGCTTTTCTAAACCTGTAAGAGCCTCAGTGTAAAGGCAGGATGGAGGAAATCTGCAAAAGACATTTTCATTGTTTTAAAAATCTTTCATTTATGTATTTATTTGGTATGTACCACCATGCCCAGAATTTTGGGGCAAGCAAGGCGTGCAGTACAGGGAATTGAACTCTAGACCTTGCACTTGGCAGGCAGGCACGTAGACCTCTGAGCCATTTGATATTTCAGAAAAAAAATGCATTTACATTTAAGCAAACAACTGTATACAAAACATATCACCACTGGAATACTTGCAGCCAGTGCTCCTACACCTATCACAGGCAAAAAGATAAAAAAAGATACTAGGATCAGAAGAATCGTGTTTTTAACAAATTTGGGAGGGAAATTCCATTGTCATATATTTCTGCCACCTCTGATGTAAGAGTTATAACAGTTTGAAAGACCACCGCAGGACTCTCTGCCTTCCCTGGGTTTGACTGATGTTTACAAAACTGTAGTGAAAAAAGTCTGAAGTTTTTTTTTTTTTTTTTTTTTTTTTTTTTTCCCCTTGCAACTAAATAACGCACTCATACATTAAGTAGAAGAATCGAATCCTATTACTCTCCACTGGCAAACCTGTAGTTTTATTGCATAAATATTTAAGGAGGTGTGGGGAAAGCCCAGGGCTGGAGTGGGCCAAATTGCCTTCATTACACCTCTCCCCTTTTTCTTCTCAAGACAACGTCCTAGTTGATGCAGGCTGTCTTGAGACAGAGCAAAGCCAGACTCAGCATCAGGTATGGTATGGAAAAAGCCCCAGGTTACAGGAAGGACAGAAACCTTTATTCTCTACCTCTTTGTCCTTTAATCATAGTTACTGTGTTGGAGGAAACAGAAGAACAGGACAATCACGAACTGCAATAAAATTTAATACCCCTTCCTTTTCTGTATTTTAAGTATTTTTCATTCACTCAAAAAACATATGCAAACATCCACAATGTGCCAGGTATTGTTCTACACCCTGGGGACACAATGATGAGCAAAACATGAAAATATCATCTCTCCTGAGGTTAAATACAACACTAAGTTCCCTGCACAAATTGTAAAACCTTGTCCTAATTGCTCAAATTCTTTCTCTGCAAATATTCTCAATATTTTTAGTCCTAACACAACTTCAGTTCATGTTTCTTTACCTTTTACACGGCAGTTTATGTTTTCTTAGTGCTTTGGCTTCATTCCTTGGCCAGTGATGCTGCGCCATCTCATTTCTTGAGTATTTTTTTTTGGGGGGGGGTCTCACTACTGAGTCATAGTGATCCTCCTGTTTGTGCCTCCCAAGGGCTGGGATTACAGACGTGAACCACCACGCCCAGTATCGCCAGCTCAGCGCACTCTAGAGCAGGGCCGGCAGGGCACGAAGGGCCAGGAACCGAACCCTGGCCCCTGCGCTTCCTCTAAGCAAGCGCTAAATCCACTGAGCTATACCGCCGGCCCTACTTGAGTATTTTTTTGATTCCCATCATTTCCGTCTCTTTTTAAAGTCTGTGCATGGGCAGGATTAAAAAGGAGATATCTGAATGGACTTTGGAGTCCCACTTCTGTAGACATTTAAATTCCCTAAATGCTAAATATCTGCTCAAGCTAAGGAAGTATTTTTATTTCTCTCTTTGTTTTTAAAGTATTCAGCAAATACCAACCAAATAGATTAACTGCAAATAAAAGAATTCAAGATTTAGGGCAGACTGTGTGTGTCCTGCTTAATGTCTAACCTATGAAGCATTGCTGCTTGTTTTATTTATTCTTCTATTTATTTTTTAGTTTACTCATTAAATGTTCACTTACTACAAACGTTGTGCCAACTGCTATCACAACTGAGAAGGAGTGTAAGCCAGCCAGCCACTGCCGTCCAGAATCCAGTCTGAAGGGAGAACAGGGTGCTTCCTGACTCCAGTCCTGAGGAACTGAAGTGTTTCCTCAGCTTGCTCTGGGGTTTTCAGTATTTTCTATGGCAAGCTGTCTTTGCCATCAGAAAAATACACATTTGATATGTAATATGTGGATTACAGCTTGGCATGGGGACATGCATCCCCACATGCGCATGCATACACACGTGCAAAGATCTGGTTTTCTTCAACCTTCCTGCACTGCCTTTCCTTCCACTATCCGCCGGGGAAATGTAAGGGTACAGAGTTCTCTCAGAGCTTCATGGGATTCAGGCTCAACCGGTTTATTTCACTCTGCAGTCTATGTCAGTTCCTGGAAATTAACAATTGGCCGCTTCACTTTGTCTTTTGATCCCACCAGCTCAGTCATGGCATTTTTCCAGATGTTTCTGTCTGAGGTTGCTGTTACAAAAAGGCATAGCACCAGTTAACCCAGGCCAAGTGGGCCAGTCCTGGTGCTGGGGAAGGTGGTCTCCACCAGAAAAGCTACTTATGTGCTCCTAAGGCTGGGAACACAGGGAACTCAGACTTTAACATCTGAGAAATCTTTGAATCATGTTTTCAAGCAAAAGAATCAGTTCCTGTAGCTTCACCAAGACATTGATTTGGCCTGGTTGGTAGTGAATTATTTATGTTTTGAAATAAGTTAACATACTAGTGTTCTCAGTTTATTTTCCCCTTTTTCAAAGATCTGACTGCCAGTAGGCGTGGGAGAACCTTCAGTCACTAAGTCTACCATTTAGGTGGTTGGACAGAGATTAGACAAATAATTATGCCTTCTTTTAATGTTCCATAAGAAGGCTTTCACAGCACTTTTAAGATAAGTGGCCAGAAATGAACTTAGAGTAAATCGGAGTGCTGTGGAGCGTGACATGCGAAATTCACTGCACTGAAATCGAAACAGGAGGAATAAGATTGAAAGCGGTGCCCCAGGAAAGAGTCCCTGGAGACTCATCCCCCTGAATGCCGAAGAAAGGCCCTGCTCAGGCTGTACTCCAACCCGAAGAGCCCTTGAGGATTCTTGAGAATGCCTCATAAAGCTCAGTGTGCTATTTGAAAAGCAATTTCATGGAAAATGACAAGAGTCAGTCCCTGCAAGAGGCCATCACTGAACTGCGGCTAAGACCTACCTCTAGAAAGAGTAATTAGGGGGCCTATGTTGTGTGAACACTGATGCTTTTCTCTCACAGCTAATATTTATGCTAGTAAGGCTCTCTAATTTTATTCAGGCAGTTTGGTTTGGTATGTGAAATAGCACACGTTGCTTATTCTCATAGTCTTTTTTTCCCCTTATATTCTTGACTAGGCTTTGGTTCATGTTCATAATAAAAAGAAGAGACCAGAAAACCTAGTTTAACAGGCAATCTTATTTACTGAGTTTGCTTTCCAAGTACAAATTATCTTTAAATGCTTCTTGATCTATTATCTAGTAACACCACTGCTATGTATATTCCATTTGTGAATATGTAGATGTGTGGCTAAACAGACACATATATGACAATGGCCACAGAATTATCTCCGTAGCTGCCCCAAACTGGAAACTCTACCAATACTTCTTAATAGTAGAGTGGGCAAATCATGGCATATGCAGACAATGAAGCACTATGGTGCCATGGAACTAATCTGGTGATAATCACACTCATCACCTTAGACAACTGTCTCAAACATAATATTAGTGAGCGAGGCCATAACAGGTAAGTATGTAATTTATGATCTCATTTATGTAAGTAAAAGGACAGCAAAACCAGTCTTTTCAGCGAGAAGTTCGGATAGATAGTTCCCTTGGGATAAGAGTGACTAGAAAGAAACAGAGGCACAACTTTTAGGGTGCTGGTCAAGATGGCCTACAAAAATACTTGGAGGAGCTGCGTGTGGTGGCTCACGCCTGTAATCCCAGCACTCGGGAGGCTGAGGCAGGAAGATTGGTGTGAGTTCGAGACCAGCCTAGGATACAAAAGTTAGTTCAAGGCCTCAACTGCATAGTGAGACCCTGTCTCAAAAAGACAAAAAAAAAAAAAAAAAACTTGGAGGGCTGGGGAGATAGCTCAGCAATCTAAGCACCTGCCTGGCAGGCTCAAGAACTCAGGTCTGATCTCTGGTACTATAGACCGTGAGAGTCCCAGTACCCTGGATGTGCATCATGCCAATCCCAAAGCCAGGTGTGGTGGTGCATGCCTCTAATTCCAGTGCTGATAGACTGAAACAGGAGGATGACTATGAGTCCAAGCTGTATAGCAGGACCCTGAACTGTGTCCTGGGAGTTACATGTGTGAATATGCATGTAGATTTCAATATACTTGTTCAAATGCAAGCATGAATTCACTTTAAAAGAGTATGATAGCAAAAAAACTTATTTCGAACATGTTTCAAAACAAGGAAATTCTAGATTTTAAATTTAAAAGATTTGAGGTAGAAACATAATTCATGAATATTCAAATCTAATTTTCCTACTTTAGAAAGCAGGATATTTTTCTAAGTATGTATCAGTATGGATACAGTTTTACTTATTATTTGGCTACAAACTTTTTGAAGATATGTCACAAAATTATATTCAATAAAAAATGCTGAAGTGATTGAAATGTATTGTCCTCCACAGAATATTGTAGAATTCTTGAATTAGTTATCATTTCTCCTTTTTTCTGAAAGTCCACATTTCATACCATTCAGTGAAGCAGAGAGTAAATAGTTGAATTTTGTAAGCTCCTGTGGCAGGGGCATTGATAGTCTTTTTAAAATCACATGTGACCAACCACAGAAGATGGGTAGTCAGTCCAGTGAGGAGGATAGCAAGATTCTGGTTGCCAAACTTTCTGAGTTCAAGTTCCCTCTGTGCCACTTACAACTTGCACTCAAGTTGGGTGAACATGCGGCCTCTCAGGTCTTCATCTGCTATACCTGGAGACAGGTCTGATGCCTGCCTGTTAGGGTTGTAGCAAAGACGAGATGAGCTGGGGCACAGAACTTGGACAGCTTCTGATGCACAGTAAGAACTTAGCAATAGTTAGCTGCTACCATTAGCCATTAGACATCATCATAGTATCATCATGATTCCTGAGAGAGAAAAATGAAAGAAGAAATTTAAAAGATCCAGAAGTAGTGGTTAGCCAAAAATGATATATAAAATGCACTGTTGCTTAGTGAGGCTCCTCTGTGCTAATTCCACAATGCATTTCTTTCTCAGCTGTTGTTCAAATATAGTGCAACTACTTTTTATGCTAAAATGTGTTTAAATTATTTTCCATCAGCCTGTTCCTGTACATCTAACAAGTTTGAGCTTGTTTGTATTTTTATTTTTTTTAAATATTGGTTGTCGGCCGGGCGTGGTGGCTCACGCCTGTAATCCCAGCACTCGGGAGGCTGAGGCAGGAGGATTGGTGTGAATTCGAGACCAGCCTGGGCTACAAAAGTGAGCTCAAAGCCAGCCTGAACTGCACAGTGAGACCCTGTCTCAAAAATAAAAAAAAAAAAAAATAATAAATAAATAAATAAATAAATATTGGTTGTCTTCTGATTCACTAGAACAATTCAGTCCAAGTTTGTGTTGAGGCTGACATTCACTAAAAGTTTCTTTCTGGGTCACATTATAGTTTGAGCAGACTGTACTAGTCAGCTTTATGTGACTGAGGGTTCTAGGACCAAGACTTTCTGTAGGTGCCCTATACTTTGTCTGCAGCCTTGTCCAGGTGACAAAGGGGGAAAGGAGCATAGGCAGAAGGGGAGCTACTTTCTAAAAGCCGTGACCTGAAGTGGCACATGTCACCTCTTCTCCTGTTCCTTAGCAGAACTTGAGTAGATATTCAAGTACTGCTGAAGGAAGATGGGAGGTATAGTTTCAGGATGGGCCTTTGAGGACGAAATTGAATTCTGTGAAAAGCTAGTAGTATTTGCCACTATTGATAGGTAGGTGAGAGCGGTGGGTCTCTCTCTTCCCTTATAATTCTGCTGAAGATCCAGAAGCTTGTTTGCAAAGGGTTTGTCTTTTTCCCCACACATATTGATTAGCAAGAAGGCCCCAGTATGTCCTGTCTTTTCTGAAGCCCATTAGAGTCTCAGCTTTCTGTTCTCAGAGGTGACTCGGCCACAGCTGATGTGAGAGAGTGGGACTTTCTCACTGAACCTTGAAAGATAGAATCAGGCAAGCAAATCTGTGAGTGAAGCCTGATGTTCTTCTATTTTGGAATGAAGCTCAGCATCCACATCAGTGGTACAACTTCCACAGATAGAATTCACCAGATTGTCCTACCATGTCCACTGGAGAGTGAAAAAAGTCTCTAGATTCTAGCCAACCCACATAGCTTGCATATCAAGAATCTCATTGACAAAAACCAACACCTCTCATATAAATGTTTCCAAATGTAAAAATTTCTGAGGTGAGTGAGTATAGCCCCAAAAATAACTTAAAAAAAATCAGCAGCCATCCAGAAGGGGAACCTGGTGGAGAAATATTGGCTAACTACAGCTTCTAGTTATGAGCTAAGCACCCACAGGTACAGAGCACCCAGGCTTCTCACACTGCCTATCATGCTGCCTATGCAGAACTATGTGTATTCTACACATCATCGTATTATGAATAATAGATTTAGCCCTTTATTCAACTATCCCTCTGTTATGATTTGGGGTGTTTGCAAGGTGAACAATTTAGTACAGGACACAATTTTGTAATGGTATTTTATAATGAAACACATTCTACAAGTGCAGAAAATCTATCCACACTAAATACTAACCAATCCAGCTGAGGGTCTCGAGCTCATTGCAATATCTCCCACCAGTCCAACTGGAGGCCTAGAGCCCACAACAAAATCTCACGCAGGCCTGCTTCATGGAAATGTGCTGGAGAAGCCTCAAAGTCAGTGGTGGAAGCTAGGAAGTCTATGCTAGTGGGATGAAGGGTCTGTACTAGGAAGCTGAGGGATTAGGGATCTGAAGTGCTCCAGAGCTCCCCCAAAAGTAGCATAGCTGTCATCAACAACAGTTACGTCCTGAGCTCCTCCAGTGATGAGGAAAGCCATGTTCCCATCAGGAAAGCCAATACGACAAGTTTTGTGAGGCTGAGCAGTTCACTTTCTTCCCCTCCAGAGCCAGGAATCAATACTCAAGATGAGGATCCAAGCTTCTATAAAGTTCACTGGCAAAGCCAGCCTGACAAGGTCCTCCAGCAGAACAGCCCAAAGACTTAGCAGCTTACAACAGCTCCTACAGCTTCTCAGAACAATCCCTAACAGGGATTTGGCGGCTCCTGTTCTCTCTTCATGCTGCTGACAACGACTTTTAGGTGGGCCTCCCACACTCAGCACCATGCTAGTTTAATTCAGCTATGTGTAGTAAGTTGACCACCTGTTAGCAGTCCACTACACCCTTTGACTGAGGCATTCACCTGGGAAGATTCCTCATAATAAACCACTTAATTATGCTGTGAGGGGTAACATGCATTCTTTGCCTGAAATACAGAATGCTAATTAGAAGCCAAGCAGCTGTGCTGGTGTCCTCAGGTGTCCTCAGGAAGCAGCTGTAGATTTCTGCTGCTATCCCCTTCTGCTGCAAAGGCTGACAACAACAGTGGTTTCCTGATTTAGTAGGAAAAGAAGAAATAAAATGTTAATATTCTGTTTTTTTTTGTTGTTGTTGTTGTTTTTGTACTGGAAATTGAACGCAGGACCTTGTGCTTGCCAGGCAGGCACTGTGCCACTGAACTATATGTCTAGCCTAAAATGTCAATATTTTCAGAAGTTTTGCTTTTTTGAAACATACTGAAGCTGTTGTGGAGTGATCTATTCTCTCTGTAGGTTGTCATGAGTGGTTTTGTATAAAAGGATCCTAGTAGGTTGTGCTATAAAGTCTTCTCTCCCCAGGATATGGCAAATGCCTTTTGTGAGTGCTATTCATATCTTCTTCTTGTCTCCTGACGATATTCTATTGGTATTTTTAGCCTTTGCTGTTGATAGGAAGAGAAGAAAGAAGAACTATTGCCCTGAAAGGATATTTAAAGTGTGTTTTTAGATCCTAGACAGAGGGCTCATTGCTAAATTCTAGGGCCGTTTTTAAGGTACGTAGGGGTGTTCCAAAGGAGTATCGGAGACCACCCTACTCATGCTGGGACTGCTGCTTTCACGGGACTTTCACCATGGCAATAGGAATAGAATTTTCTGCTCTCTGAGCTCTTCTGTATTTCTAAGTAAGTTTGCATAATACTGCTGGGGACAATGCACTTGTCTGCTGAAAGCCAAATGAATGAATAAATTGTGTCTCAGGATTTTCGAACTGTTGTGAAAGGGTTTTTGTTTCTTGGCTTTTTTACTCCCAAAAGCAGTTGGAACAATTTCTTTCTTCAGATAATATCCTTGAGCCAAAATATATCTATTTCAGGTTAATAGGCAACTTAAACATACAGAAATACAACAATT
Organism: Myocastor coypus; assembly: GCA_004027025.1. Taxonomy (NCBI): domain Eukaryota; kingdom Metazoa; phylum Chordata; class Mammalia; order Rodentia; family Myocastoridae; genus Myocastor; species Myocastor coypus. The sequence continues at coordinate 22,224 of PVJA010020101.1, read as the reverse complement.
GGGTATCTGAGCCATGATAAATTCTAGAATCTAGATAGTTGGTTAAGAAATTTTGTTTTAAATTAAATCTCTTCTTTGAAATTCTTGTCTGATGCTTTCATACTAAATATGACTAGGGATAGCACTATTATGTCTGGAACAGAAATGATAAACTCTGTATAACCTGGCTTCGGGATTTTGCCCTGCTATTGAGGAACACTGAACAATACTGAACTATTCCTTTCTTGAAGAGACTGAGACCCAAAGGACCTTATTATGGAAGAAATTATATTGAGTAATTTCTTTTCCTTTCATCTGTCTCTCCTTTTGCTTGCCCTGTTCTTCCTTTTCCCATGTCATGTCTTCACTAACCAAGTAGAAATTTTAAATGTGATTACCTGAGGACGTTCTCATCTGTTTTATCTAAATAATTAAATGGTTACTCTGAGAAAAAAAAAAAAAAGTTATTGTGTATACTAAACTTCTGTGTCAAATTGTGTATTGTGGGAAGAATGTGTTTAAAATATTAAGTTCAGTTTGGCCCTCTGAAACTTACCTGGACCAAGAACAATCTGATCAAAAAAGCCTGTCATTCTCACTCACTCATAATGGGGTCTCAGGACATTCCAGTTTCTATTATGAAGTGTTTATATGCCAGGAGAATTGAGACAAAGTGTAAGCCTTAAAGGGAAATCTTATTTAGAATCATGCCACAAGAGCCACCCAGCCCCTAGAGAGAAGGGATGTTATGTTGTCAGAAACCCCCTCAGTGCCCCTCACACCTGCATCGTGGCACAGTGCACCAAGCCATTCTTTCCACCGCGATACAGGAACTGCTACCGCTAACCAGGAATTGCTACTGCTCACGTCATTGCGATGGTGCTTCACAGAGCTCCGAGGTGACCCTGAGCCAGCAAAGCATATCAGAAGCTGTTACGCTCTCACAGACAGCCAGTTTAGACAATTAAAACAGTAATAACAATATAAACTTCTTGGTCCTTCCATTAATATTAAAAGTATTTTTGTCAATAACATTTCTGGTCATACTGTAGTGGCTGCAGGCTGGATTTGCTTCTTGGTTTTGATGTTGATAAGCAGGTGTCCTTGTGACAGTATCAGCTCTTTGTCAGGGGCCACTTATATTTGAATTTGTGTCCTAATTTTAAATGCCTGAAGCCACAGCAGTTCAATGTAAAGGTAAATGTGTACATGGTGTTTGGTCTGAAATAGAGGAATTCACCATACCATGATAGAACTGACCCAAAATGTGAGAGGAGGTATTATTTAGTAAAAGTATTTCATTTTTCTATAATGAGAAATGGAAAGTCTGGATATTTATTAATGACAGTGTGCATGCAATAAGCCTGGAAGATCTGTATGAGGATCAAATAAAATACACTAATTAAAGTGATCATACCAGGCAATTTGTGACATTGTTTCATTAAAAAATGAAAGTATAGTTTCATTAATGTGGAGTAATTCCCTGGACTTCTGGTCTGACAGTCTGGGATAAGACTTCTGCCTGCTTTCAGACATATAAGTTAAATTTGTGAGTTAGACAAACAGATATCATCATCATAAAATAGCAATTTTAATCTACACAGCTGAGTTATAGATAAGTTTGTCTCAAACTCAGATATTTCTCAACATAATTGAATGGTCTAATAATTTTTGACATTTTCAGAAATACATATATTCCACTTATTTAATTTCTATAGTATTTCAAAAAGGAATTGAGATAGCTGAGTATAACAACCTCTAAGGTGGGCACAAAGATGAAAAATGGTCTCTGGCATGTATTTCTACTACTTGGTGATCAGGCAGAGTGAAGGCAGAGTACTAAAAGCTGTCCCAGGCAAGCGCCGAGCACCTCCCATCAGCCAACAGAAGAGGAGGGTCCTTATTTCTTTCTTACTTTTCTTTTTCTTTTTATGTATTTGCTACAGTGCTCACTACACAGCCCAGACTTGTAATGATCCTCTACTTTTCAGCCTCCCCAGCACATGGATTACAGGTGTGCACCACCACACCCAGACTCAGTCACTAGCTCAGTGCACCTGGGGGTAAGCGTGTGGTACTGAGGATTGAACCTCGGTCTTTGCACTTGCCTATGCGGGTGCTTAGTCTACTTAGCTACTTCATTGGCCCTAGGTCTTTATTTCTTGTCAAGAGAAACATAGTATTTATATGACTCTGATAATAGAGTCTTATCTTTTCATTTTTGATTTTTCATATAGTTACTAATTAAGTCAACTTTTCTGATGTGCTCATATGAAAAATATTGAGAAGTCAGTTTTCAATAGCAATCATGTGTCAAAGTAGATGTTCCATGTCTTTACACACATTGCTGTTCAGTGAATATTAAAGTGAAACACTATTTTGAACAAATGTTTATTATGTAGTAGAGCAATACTGTCATAGTTTGTCACCCTTACCTCCTACTGGTGGTTCAGACCTTTTTTCAGTTGCAAACAAATATCTAAGCATTTCCAAATCATTTTCTTTGGTAAATACGAAGTTTTGATGGCATGACCTAATTTTCCCTGTTTTCAGTGTCTAAGCTGTTTAGGCCATGCTCCGTTTGGCACTTATGTAGAGAAGGGTGAGAAGAGTGAGTGGAGATGTTTGTAGCTAGAAGTCTGGAAAACAAAACCTTACATGCTGCGTATCTACATCATGTCTGCTACCTTTGCCTGCCTCGAGGTAAGCTGTACATGGAACTCTGGCCAGAATGCTCAGTGCTCTGAAGGCGGGGAGGATCTGGAAGAAACAGGGTCTACTCTAGAATTTTTTTCTCAGTCAAGGAATCTGCAGAAGCATTAGAGAGACTAGACAAATCACTTACTTGGTCAGTGTAGACCAAAGCAAACAAGAGATAAGACCTGTGGAATTTAATGAAGAAACTGAAAATTTAAGTAAACAAACCCATTTAACCAAAGCAGTGTGAAGGGTATTATCACAAGCTTTCTGTGAGCTACTGAATTCTATTTATGGATACAAATTAAATAAAGATATCATTTCAAGCTGGGCGTGGTGGCGCACGCCTGTAATCCCAGCACTCGGGAGGCTGAGGCAGGAGGATCGGTGCGAGTTGGAGACCAGCCTGGGCTCCAAAAGTGAGCTCAAGGCCAGTCTGAACTGCATAGTGAGACCCTGTCTCAAAAAGACAAAAAAAAAAAAAAAAAAAATGATATCATTTCAGAGCAGCCATGGGCACCGAAACTGAGGCCTGTACCTCTCCGGCGACTGTCACACAGGATTGCCTTCACATATTTATAGTGATCATGTGAAAAAGCACCCTGGGTCTCTTGCACTTTCAGAGTTTACCTCTAAGTTAAAACCTGCAGCTAAAAGTTAGCCACTCCCAGTAGAGCATGTAGCCTCAGTTACTTGTTAGCATGACCACAAAATTGTTCCAGGTGATTCCAGTGTTTCCATGGTAACACTTGCACTTAAATGCACAGTGTTTAAGAGAATTGCCTCATAACTTCCAGTGCTGTTATAGTAATAAATCTAAATGCACGTGGCACCTTACATATTGAAGTATTTGTGGTGGATACTGAGAGTCAATTAAAAATGGATGTTTGGTTATCTTACTCAGATGAAGTTTCAAGCTAATTTTTGTGATTTACTGTATCAAATAAGAAGTTATTTTAAAGTGCTTATGCTTTATTTACTTTTGGTGACGATAGCTGCACTTGCTTCTTGCATGGTAAATGCATGCTTTGACACCGCACTACAACTCCATCATGTATGTGTAAATGTTGAATTTATCAACAACATGGATCTATCTGGAATAACTTAAGATACATGGTGTTAAAGTTTTATATTGCTTCTATAGGAACTACTTACATATGTAGGAAGGTTATTTTCTGCTGAACAACCTGATGCAACTAAAGAAAGTGAACAAAAATTTTATAAATATAATTTAAAATGCTTAAGGAGTTTGGTTGAATTAATATATGTAGTAAGTTGTTGATCAAAGTTCACCTAAAAGCAATTGTTAACTTTTGCTGCATTTCAGAAGTGAATAAGATTTTGTAAGGTAGACTCAGAAATGTTGGGAATACTTATTTAAGAAAAGAATAACTTTGAGATAATCTTCACTGAACACAAAACCCACACATAGATACTATTCTGACACAGTTCCTCCTCAAATGGTGTATTGCTTATCAAAGAGAAAAGGCATTCAACCAGAAAGCGTTTTACATGACGGTCTCAAGCCCTCCCAGGAAAAGCTATCTGCTGCTTTTTTAAGGTGCAGGACTGAAGCGGACCCAGAAGGAAGCTGCGCTATGAATGCTTTATGGCCTTTTCCTATTTATCTTGAACCCGGGAGCTCAGTTACAATGCAGAATAATAAATAAATGTCAGTCACACCCAGGAGGCCTCTTTAATGTTACCCGTGGCAAAATAGTTTGGACAAATTCCATCCTTTGCTTTAATGTGATGAGTCCTGCCAGGAGGTCAGATTTAGCTGAGGAGAGGGGCGTTGCTGCCTTCTAGCAATGCAGACTGATCTTCATTAGTACTTTAGCGCAAGCTCCGTTCACCCTGGAGCCCCCTAGAATTTATGTACCCACCCTCTCTCTCTCTGACGTGACCTGTGAAAATCACCTTAATTTACCACACCTGCTTATGTTAGGGACACAGGCGCTGAGGGCTCCATTTGCTCCCGTTTGTGTGCCCATCTCTCAAAACCGGCAAACACATTTATTGCCCCGTGCTCTCAGTTTAAGTTCCTGCTCTGAAGTTACATATTTCAGGATTCAGAAAATGTGATTTGCAGATTTAACCCAGAAAGTGTTTACATTTTCAAGGAGCAGGGTGGAAGATAAGGATATGATGGGGGTAAATGTACAAACAAATCTATTTCTCCTATCATGGCTCTATGGTTCATCAGACTAATTATGTAAATATTAGCCCAAATACTTGATCAAAAGGAAGTAAAGATGTCAGGCAACCTTCAAAAGGGAGCTATCCCTTTTAAATTTTATAGGTGAATCTGGTTTTCTGATTTAAATAAGCAAAAGGCCCCTGACTTTGGCAAGTGTAGCATAAAGTCAGGAAGACTTGCCTAGTAATACAATTTAAAAATCTGAGAGAGACATGCAAAGTTGTAGTGGAGAAAGCTAACCCCTATTCTATGGTTTATAAATTAGGCTATCTGCCTACCACCTACTCACGCAAGACTATGCAGACAACATCCATGGATACATGTTACTGCTTATCCCATTGCTCTCCTTGGTATTTTTTGTGAGCTTATTCATACATTCTGACTTATGTAGCTTTCTTATGGATTTTCTATAATAATCCTGCTTATAAACAGTTACGCATTCTCTTCTATCATTACAAAGGACAGATTAGAAAGCTTGAGCACACAACACTCAAATATTTGGTGGTTTGACTGTTTTAAGATGGGCTTTATCTTAGTAAAAAGGCAAATACTGAAGTCATTTATTCTTTTTTTTTAAATGTATTTAGTACAGGGTCTACAGGGTCTCACTATGGAGATGGGACTGTAGTGATCCTCCTGTTTTCAGCCTCCCAAGAGCTGAGATTATAGGTGTGCGCCATCACACCCAGTCTCAATCGCTGTCTCAGCATGCCCCTGGGCCAAGGCCAGAACAGCTCGCTGGGGACAGAACCCCAGTTCCTGTGCTTTAGTCCACTGAGCTATCTGGCCAGCCCTTGATTCATTCGTTTTGCACATAGAACACTACCTACATTCCAGACTTTAGGTGCATAAATGAAAAGGCAGTCAAGGTGTCTGTTCTTGGACTATACAATCTAGGAGGCAGAGAAAACACCAAAACAAGGATGACACAACTAACTGTAAAATAAAATGCAGAAAGCTATGAACCAGGAGAATCTAAATTAGTAATTACTGAAGTCTGTTGGAAAAAAATAATATAGATGCCACTGGTTCCCAATTTTACTGTGCAATGTTGTCACTTAGGAATATTTTTAAAATGCTAGTGTTTAAATCCCACCCTCAGTGGTACTTATTAAATGTATACATAGGTTGTGACATAGGCAATGGGATTGTTAGAAACTCAGTGACTGAAATGGGCCATAAAGTTTGAGTGCTAGTGATTAAGGTTGAGATTCGAATATGAAATTGGAGTTGGCCGGGTGATGCACACATGCATAGTACCCTTGAGGTTGCGAGGGTTGTATACCTGAGGGACAAAAAGAACGTTTTGATGGATTGTTGGATCAGGTTGAACTAGGGTGCTACTGATCATTTAGCTAAGCCTGATTGATCATGTAGATTAGAGGGATGAATTCTAATTTCAAAGTAGGTGAAAGAAAGTTTCTCCATTTTCCCCTGACTACTAGGCTGTTGATGTGGCTTGAATATAAAGCATCCCCAGAAGATTCATTTTGAGGATGCTAACCATTTGGCTAATCATCAGTGGGTTCATAACTGAATGTGCCACAGGAGCGAGGCCCCAGAAGTCGGTCGCTGAGGGTGTACGCCTTAGATGCATGTCCAGCCCTAAGCCCTCCCTCCCTGGATTTTCCATCTCTGCTTCCTGGCTGCCAGAAACTGAGAAGTTCTTCTCTGCCCAGCCCTTCTGCTGTGAAGCTTCTTCCCTGGAGCTGGCCAACCGTGGGTGGAAACCTCTGAAACTATGAGCCTAAATAAGTGATTTTTCCCCCCCTTAACTTGTGTATGTGAAGTATTTTTGTCCCAGGAAAAGAAAGAGGACTAATTCAGTTACAACATTTGTAAATGTCAAACAAAATCAACACATATTTAGTAAGCCAAGAAGTAGAGTAGGCACCAAACAGTCTCATCTGTATTGTAAGCTCTACAAGGCCTCAGCTCTCTACACCTTTAGGTATGTGGACCTTGCCTTACAGGAGAGCTTCATCTGAGGCAAAAACAACAACACTTAAAAAGAGTCAGGATTCTAGGCCTTCTGCTTGGTATCATAAATTCTACATTGTCCTAAGTTGGTGGCTGGGCACAAATCCAACCAGGGATCAAGCCATAGGCACTGTTGATTTAAGAAATCCAAGATCAACCTAAGGGACACAGAACACAGACCTGGCTTCTTTCTTACACCTTCATACAATGGTGGAAGTATGCCTAACATTTTTATTCACGTACTTACTTTGAGTACCTAAATTGCCATCTAGCAAGACCTTATTATTATATTCATCATGCTAGTTAATAAAGAACCACTTTACCTAATAAAAACCCTCTGGTGATGTTTATTCGTAAAATCTGTCCCTTCACTGATACACGGGGAGGGAAGAGCTTGCAGTAGATGCCTCTAGAATGTGGCTCTTCCTCTCACCATGCCACAGCAGCCTGCACGCCAGCTGGATAACTTCTAAGAATGAGAGTGTAAACCAACTGGCACATCCGTGATGGCTCACTGATCCTACTAACGTAATACAAACTGCAGACTTTCTAGCAGGGTAATAAAGGCCATTTCTGGGCCTAGAGAAACTGGAAAGCAGGTGAGAATAAAATGCTTGGATAAGAGCACTGACTCTGCTTAATTTCCTCTCTTTCTTATTTAAAGACCCCGGAGCAAGAAAATGGCAAAGTCAGAAAATGACACTAATGTTTTCCTTTTGAAAAAACAAAAATGGCGGATGTCTTCATTGTCTAGTCTGTGAATGACTTCAGTCATCCCTTGCAATGTATTTGTCCCTATCTTTCCTTAAGGTTTAATTCTTGAGATTTAAATATTAGTCAGAAAACTCTTGAAGTCATGATTAAGTTACTTTGCTGTCTTCCTGGGCCGTTGTACAGACTGCCTGGTGAATTCCTCCCAGAAGCCTTTGGCATCTTTTCCAGTAATGAGGTCCCACCTTTGATCAAAAGAAATCAAAGTGAGGATTTGAGCGCTGTGGAGTCGTACCCCTAACCTCTCGCAACTGTGAGAGCTGCTTTCCCACAGCCAGTTCAAAAGACAAGGCAGGGATTTTGAAATCCGTGTTTGATTTCTTTTTGATACTGCTGGATTACACAGCTTTCTGCTGGCTGGGCCTTTATGCCGTTCTCGGTAGCAGAGGAACGCCTGATGCTTTCTCTAACTTCAGCTCCTCTTCTGCTTTTGTAGCTGGAGGATTTTTTTTTTTTTTTTTCATCATTGCAGATCAGTTTTAGGGTTCTTTTTCATAAATCAGCATTTTCCAAGCACTTAATGATCTTTTTAATACCTTGCCAATAGAAATATACTATGGGCTCTACACATCCCTGTAAAACTTCCTAGCTACTAAATTTAAAGAGAAACATGAGGAGAACTTTAATAATCCATTTTAAGTAACTAAACTTATCAAAAATATTGTTTCAACACATAATTAAAAATAACAGGCTATTTTGTGATTTTTTTCACACAAAATCTGTGTTATCTGTGTATCTTTTACACTTTAAACACATTTCACATTAAAATAACCTCATTTGAGGTGTTAAATAGCTTGCATACATTTAGCAGCTCTCACATTGGGTAGCAAAAATCTAACAATAGAACTAAGACTCTTACTATCTAAATAACCATCGTTAGCTTAGTTTGGATTGTTTTTTATAAAGCACAAGTCTAATCCTTCCCTTTTTGCTCAGTGGTTCTCTTGACCAGTGGCACTTATTCTTGACACACCTGGTGAAGGACAAATGCTGCTATTGGAGAACTCACTAGCATCGTGGAATTCTACCACATAACCCTGACATCTCCAGAGCCACAGCCTCATCATCTTGGCTAATTGTTAATTTTTTTATAAGCTAACATTTATATCATTTTATACCTCCAGGTATAAAAAATTAAAATATTTAAATTAAATTAAAATATTTAAAAAATTAAATGAGAGACCTGGGGAGGTAGCTCAGCCATTGAAGTCCTGCTTGGCAAGTGCAAAGACCTTGGTTTGATCTCTAGTACTGCATGCCATGCTGGCTCCAGAACCAGGTGTGGTGGCACATGCCTGTAATCCCAGCACTGGGGAGCCTGAGACAGGAGGATCACTGTGAGTCTGAACTGCATAGCAAGACACTATATTCAGTAAGTAAATAATTTTTTAAAAAATGAAAAAAAAAATCTGTGCTTGTACATCTCCAAAAGCCCACAGATATTCATACTGCTGGTCTTTCTACTTTGGCACCAGGCTAATAATTACTGTGGGAAAGAGACGCAGATATAGACTGACCCTCTCTGCATGACTTACTGGATCGGGCACAGGAGCCTGTGAGACCAGGCTTTCTCACTGCTAACTCGAGTCTCCCACATCTACATCACTACCACACTGACACATTTCCTGTCTTACATGCAAACAGTGAGTATTCAGTTTTAAAGGAGAGAAAGAGAAATATAAGCTAGACTTGTTTTCTTCTAGTCTAGCCTTTCACTATTGCTTATGTAACAGTCAATGCCAGTGCAAATGTCTCTGGCACTTTTGACACATTCCTAAAAAAAAAAAAAAAAAAAAAAAAAAAACTATAAAATTCCTCACATTTGAAAGAATTTAGGGAGCCTTCTCTTTGTTGGACTTAGAGTACTTGGAGTGCCAGGTACAGATGTTTTGTAATTGCACTCATGAGAACAGAATTTAACATCACATAGCCTTGACACAGGAGTAATCCAAGCCTGTTTTCTATAGAGTGAGTACACATGAAAGTTATTATTCTCTCTATATTTATTTCTCTGGTTATTAAACTTGAAAAATAGGTGAAACTGCTATACAATGAGAATTAAAGGAAGAAGCTTAGAGTAAAACTGTGGTTGATGCCGATGGGCAGTTGAGTGCTAGGCCAACCCAGGAACACACTGCACAGATCAGCAATCCACGTAGTAGTCTAAAGGTCCATTCCTCAGAGTGGAAGTACATGCAGAGGTGCTGTGGTTTCTTATTCTCTGGCATGGTAGCCACTAGCCCAGTGTGGCTACGCAGAAGTGTGAAGTGTGGTCAGCACCACTGTGACATTGGAAACTTCATTATGTTGTGAGAATTTACATTTACTTGAATTCAAGTCAGTTTTTTTCATAAACTAACATCATCAGAAAATATCAATTGCAGCAAAAGGTACCATACTTGGGTGTATGGTGTTGCCATCCTATGCTAACATGACTCCTGTAATAGTTTCTACCACCTTAGGTTTGCTTTCTCATATCAAATTGTATTTTATGTTTGCCTTTATTAAGTCCTGGCATTGCATCCCAAATCTCCTGACCATGAGACCCTCTATTCCCCTTTGGGTGCTGATTAAGACAAGGTTCTTCTGACCTCAAACACAAAGGCACATAGGTATAGCCTGTTGGGCTTACAGTGAATTCCTTTGCTTTCCTCAACTTGGTCTTCATAGAATTCCCATCTTTCAAATCCACATACTTCTTTCTCTTCCATAAGCAAGAATTAATAATTCTTGCCATGTCTTCCCAGGTTTACTATCCTAAGCTTCCAACGGAGATATACCTACTTGCATGAATGCTTTTGATAGTAGTTCAGGAATAACTTGTTCACTACCTTCTCAATTTTGTATCTTCACTAATAATCTTTTCAAGTAACTGCTAGTTAGCAAGTTTAGAGTTTCTGTTTAAATGACTTTTGCATAAAAAAGCTAAGTTTCTATGCATCCTTCAGAAGATTTTTGAGGAGAAATTAACAGCTAAGAACCACATTCGATTTTTTTTTTTTGTATATTCTTCTCAGTATGGCTGTCAGTACCAGAGAAACAGTGTTAGCTACAGATATTAGTATTAATAGTTGAATAAAAGATTATAGGAAGTAGGAAGGTAGATTGTTCTCAAAGAAGAAAGGGATCAAGAGGTGGACTGAGAGGGACAAGGGAAAGAATAAGGGATTTAAAAAGGGCAATTGGATTGCATTATGTACATGTACCAACTCTACACAAAGAATGTCAGCATTATATACCACACCCATGCACTAATAAACTAAAATTAAATTCAACTAAGTGAACTTACACTGTAATAGAGAGCTTAAATATAAAGATTGACCTCTTCTGACTTATAAACAGTTATTAGGAGGGTGGGTGGGATAGCTCAGTGGACTAAGTGCCTGCTTAGGCAGGTGCAGGGATCGTGGTTCCATCCCCAACACCACATACCATGACAGCCCTGCCCTGGGGTGCACTGAGTGGACCACCATGTCTGGGTGTGCAGTGTGCATGGCTGTAATCCCAGCCAGCCCTGGGGAGGCTGCAAACAGGAGGATCACTATAAGTCTGAGTTGCAAAGTGAGACCCTGTACCAAATATATTTTTTTAAAAGTGCAAACAGTTGTTTGGGTTGAAACTTTGAGAATTCTTTTTTATTTTATTTTTTATTTTATTTTATTTTATTTTATTTTATTTTATTTTATTTGTCTTTTTTGAGATAGGGTCTTGCTATGCTGTTCAGGCTGGCCTTGCGCTCACTTTCGTATCCCAGGCTGGTCTCGAACTTGCACCAATCCTCCTGCCTCAGCCTCCCGAGTGCTGGGATTACAGGCATGCGTCGCCACACCCGGCTAAAACTTTGAGAATTCCTTGATGAAATTCATATAGTATCTGAATAATCACAGTTTTAAAGTCTTGAATTCTTCTAGGCATTACTGACTCTGAGAAAGACTTGCAGTTGTAGGAACAGTTGACACATATGAAATACTTGTAGAAATAAACACTGTCCTGGTATAGTGGTAGCTTAGGGGCCGTGTGCTTTCCTAGCATGTGCAAGCTCCTGGGTCATTCTTCAGCAATCCCAAAAGATGTGTTGTCTTATTTTAGGGTCTGGTGGCATAATGGTAGAGTCAATCAGCAATGTCCAAAGTGGTGAACTAAGGACCAACAAACTTTCCAAGGCTGGTGAAATGTATAGCTCTACTGAATCGACTCCAAGATGGGATAGCAATTACTGAAGTGGCTGCTGTTCCACTGCCTTCTACAGAAGAACTCTAACCCATGGGCTAGTCAACAAATATTGGTGTTCGTATTTCTTACTGTTTGCTAAATAAAGGAAGAGCCTCAGAGGTTAGGCATAGAGAACTCAATCTTACAAGATAATTTTCATTTAAAAATATTTTTTACTAACTTCTTTCCAAAAATGTCCAAAGGAACATACTGCTCATTCTCAAATCATTGTATTAATCACATCACCATCATTGGGACAAAATACTTGACAAGTGCAGTTTAAGGAGGAGAAATTGAGCTTGGCTCACAGGGTCCAGGTTTCGATCTGTCGTCAGATTACTTCAAGGGAGAGATATCGTGGTGGAAGGGGATGGCAGAGGAAAGCTGGCCACCTGAGGATGGCCAGAAACAGAGCCAGTGAGACATCCAGGGGCAGGATGGGTGGGAGAAGAGTAAACCTTCCTGGCCATGTCCCATCTGCCACCTCCAGCCAGGCCTGACCTGCAGCAGCGTATTTGGCCATGAACTCAACTCATCCGCTGGTGATTGTAGTGCCTTCATGGTCAGGGTCAGCTTCCCAAAGCCCCACCTTTAGCTATAACATGCATGCGTCATCTGTAAAGATTTGTAAGCAGCTGAATTGCTTGTCCCAAAGCTGGATAGGAAAGCAGAGAGAAGAAAAATAGGGGATGAGACCAAAATCTTCCCCTCAGTGCTTCAGCCTGTAGCCCTTGAGGATCCCAATGAAGCACATGTGGAATGCAGGGCGCGGAACGGTTGCTCCAGATGTTTGCAGCAGCAAGGTGTTGCAGAGAAGCTGCCTCCACCCCAAAAGTGCTCCTTATGGCATACTGCTCTGGCTTCTGCGTCTCTCCATGCAGGCCCAGTTCTGAGATCTCCCCCACCCCCCAAAAAGGATAGTGCAGCTTATCTTCTATTTATTATCCAGTGTCTCTAAAGAATAAGGGTATATGGACATGCAAACACCAGCTTCAGAACAACTCTGTGTATCGAGGAAGGCAAAACGCAACAATCATGAAGATAAAAAGAAAGAGAAAGTGGCCAAACCTTGAGGTGACAAGAGAAAGCAATATATGACCTTACTTTACCTTCGTCATGGATAACTTGCACAGATTAATTAAGTAAAAGTCTGTAAATCTCTTCAAACTGTTTGGAGAGAAGGAGCTATTTAAATATAAATTATGGCTATGTGGCTTGTGTCTGACGTGTCAGGCACGCATGGTTAGCTGTGTCATGTGAGTAAGTTATGCTACCTGCAGGTCATAAAGATGAGGCTCTCTGATAGACCTTCTGTCTTTGACCTGGTGGTGTGGCAAAGATTTATGGTACTGTGTGACATGTGAGGAGAAGCCACCTCTTTGAACTCTGCATTGTGCTTACAAAAATAAGAGTCTGTGTTTGCATCTTGTTGGCGGCATTCCCTTAAGAAACAGATGGGTGAGGAAGAAGGAAGGAGTTAGTAAACTAAAAAAGCAATATTGGACTTGTGAATCTTAGTGCCTACAAGAGTAAAAAGCAATAAACAATGGAAAATGAACATATTTTAAGCAAGTGGCATAGTTTACTAGAGCTTTATGAAGACAGTCCACCAATTAGGTGGCTCAAAAACCAGACATGGGGCTGGCCAGATAGTTCATTGGACTAAAGTACTTGTTTAGGTAGGTGCAGGACCCAGGGTTCATTCCAGGCCAGCCCCACCCCCAGGGACAGGGAGACTAAGACTGGGTGTAGTGGTGTACCTGTAATCCCAGTACTTGGGAGGCTGAAAATAGGAGGATCACTACAAGTCCAGTGTATGTGTTGAGACTCTGTAGACCTTGCACTAAAAATACATACAAAAGAAAGAAACAAACAAGCAGAGATATATTCTCTTACAGTTCTGGAGGTCAGGTGTCTGAAGTAAAGCTGATGGCAGGTTTATGATTCTCTGAATTGCCACAAGTCTTCCTTATTCTCTTCCTAGTTTCTGGTGGCCCTAAACATGACTATACCCTGACTCTACCTTCGACATGATATGTCTTCACCTGGCTGTCTTCTTATAAGATTCCAACCTGTGTAGGATTAGGGACTCTCTCTCCAGCATTCTGACCTCATCTTAACTAATTACCCCTGCAATGACTCTGTGTTCAAACAAGATAACATTGTGAGGTCCTAGAGCCTAGGGCCTTGCTACACCTTCTCGCTGAGAAGAAGGGGGTGCACCAAATGCTGCATGCCAAATGTCACATGGAAGCCTTGGCATGAAAAACCTGGAGCCAAGCTTCTCCAACCCATAACCCTCGTGAGGTCCTCACTCCTTCCCACCCCTCTTGGTGCCCTGTACACCCCATGGGGGAGCCCACCAGGAGAGGGGCATAGTCCAAGGCACAGTAGCACATGCCCTATTGGGATCTTTTCTCCAGTAAAATTCCATGCCCTTCTAGATGCCAGCTTTATGGAACATAAATTCTGAAAATAATCCGTAAAAGTTGTCTGAAAGCAGTGTGTTTCCTTTACTTATTGGTTTTAATATAATGGACATAGAGTCTATGATGAAAACGCACTTCCTCCAGGGCCCCCTGGCATCAACACCAGCAGCCACTCATCAGAACTGAAGGAGAAGCTTCATATAGATTGAGGGCTGATCCCACCCCATCCCTAAATTGTAACATTCCTGTAGAGCAGTGGCCCACAGCACACCTTGTAGAGTCTAGAACCTACTTCCTCCTTTCAGAAAAATTGAGAAAGTAGAAAACTCATTCCTAGAAATGATGGAATGAGAGGGCTGGTCAAATAGTTCAGTGGATTAAAGTGTCTGCAAGCAGGCACAAGGGCCAGGGGTTCGATGCCCAGGCCTGCTGTGCCGGCCCCCCAGAGAGTACTGAGATGGCAATTGAGACTGGTTGCACGTGCTGGTAATCTCAGGACTTGGGAGGCTGTAAACAGGCAGATCAGCATGAGTCTGATCTAGCAGTGAGACCCTGAACACCTGAACATCCTGTAGACCCTTCCCTAAAATACAGAATATATATAGATATATATGAATGAATTATATTCAGTCTACCTGGTCTGGTCTACCTGGTGGGGCTGGGGGACCAGGTCCACAACACGCCCAGTGACTTCTGAGCAGAAAGTCTAGCTGATGCTCATCTGCCCCAAATGGTGGAAATCTCAGGTACAGCTGCCAGGTTACTGTGGAGACTGCAGGCCGGCTTCTCAGTCTCTGGGGGAACTGAGACCCTTTTGGCAAAGAGAATGGATTGCAGTTTTTAGCTCTTTCAATCCTGGAAGAGGAGGCTGTGGGAAACAGTACACAAAGCAGCCCAAGGGGGAGAGTCCTAATGATAACTCCATAAAAGGAGGTTTTAAATGGTCTTAGCTGATCTACATTTTTAGAAAGTTGTTTTGACTCTGCCTTCCTGCCTGTAATGCTATTGCCAGAAACAACAACGTAAGGGAGAGAAATACAGCACTATAATCTTCTTCAGGAGTGGGCGCCTGCATTAAGCCCTGGGTAGTACCAACCGCGTTCAGCAGACTTTGCTGGGCAGATGCCCAGTGGTACCCGGAAAGGAGGCGCTTGTCTGAGTCACCGTCTTCCCTTCATGGGCGAGCTACACACTGCCAGTGGAGGTTGGTTCACCTGGGGAAGCCTGGCCCCACTGCCTCTTTCACATTTCTGCAGACTGTTCTCTTTGCAGTGTAGGAGGGTGGCAGGGCCAGAGGAGTCTGTGCCTCCCTCAAGGGGTAGCACTGGGTGACATGTTTCAGTGTGAATGGTCTATACCAGTCACTTTAGCTACTTTCTTTTTTCTTTTTCTTTTTTGAGGTACTAGGGATTGAACTCAGGACCCTGGGCTTGCCAGGCATGCACTTAGTCTACTGAGTTATCTCCAATAACTTCAGCTACTTTTTTCAGCTACTACAGCCCCAACTTCAGCTACTTTTTTCTTTTTCATTTAACAGTGTGGCATTGCATTGAAGCTGAGCATAGTGGCTCACACCTGTAATCCCAGCACTTGGGAGGCTGAGGCAGGAGGATTGGTGCGAGTTCGAGACCAGCCTGGGCTGCAAAAGTGAGCTCAAGGCCAGCCTCAACTGCATAGCGAGACCCTGTCTCAAAAAGACAAAAAAAAAAAAAAAAAACAGAAAGCTTTGAATAGAGGAGCAAAAGGCTTTATTCCATTTCTGATTCTTTTCCTACCTAACTGTAACTGTGCATGTGTCCCCTATCTTTTTTATTACAGCTTAGATTCTTTTAACACTGAGCTGCAGCACATATTCTTAAAGAGAGATGCTGCAGGTATGCATAGACACAGGATAAATCCAAATACCTTCCTGGAATATAAATTTTACACCCACATTTTAGAGAAAATGTTTTTATGTATTTAAAAAAAATCACTTGTGGAATAGCATGGAAAATAGCATGGTAATTTTTTCAAAGAAATGTAAGAAAAATCTCCTGCACAGTGAAATTGATTGACAGTGTGGTTCATTCCTTTGTCTTTAGTAGTACCTTGATAGTAAAGTTTGAGCATCACCAGATTAGAACTGAAAAGTTCTAACACTGGAAAATATATCTTCTCACAGTCTCTGTTATAAGATGAATTATGTACTTCTAAAATTCATCTATTGAAGTCCTAGTCTCATGATTGTATTTGTAGATGGTGCAAATGACTGAAAAGTATGGTTAAGAAAATAAGGCCAGGGATGCAGAGATAGCTCAAATTGCAAGGACCTGGGTTCGATTCCTGGTACTGCATGCCATGCTGGCCCTACTCCAGACAGGCTGAGCTGACCACCAAGACTGGGCATGGTAGTACACACCTGTAATCCAAATGCTAAAACAGGAGGCTGAAACAGGAGAGTGAGCTGTGTAGTGAGACCCTGTACCAAATGCATAAAAAAAAGAAAAAGAAAAAAAAATAAGACCAGTAGGGTGACGCTTAATCTACCCTGATATCTTTACAAGAATAGACAAGTTAAGCACACAGAGGAAAAGCCCTATGAGGATACGATGAGGTGACCCTTGGTGGCCAAGAAGAGAAGCCCCAGCAGAAACTGATGCTGCCAAACCCTTGAGTTTGGACTTGTGGAATGTAAATTCGTAAGAAAATAGTTTTCAATCTGAAGCCATCTAGCTTGTGGTGTTTTGTTATGGTATTAACACAAATACCAGTTTTTAGTATGGTACTAACAAAGTACCACTTTAGCAGACTAATGGTTTAGTTTACTTACTAAGTAAAGCACAGCTTCCTAAGCTCAGAATTAACAACCTCTGCAAAGGTCATTGGCCCCAGCCCACCCTTTAGCCATCAACTTCTTACACGTCTTGATCCCAATTTGTTCTGCCTATATTTTATGCCTTCCCATCTCTGGGCGTATTACCTTCATCTGAGACGATTGTCTTCACCTACAGAGACCCTTGCCCTCTGTAACAGCCACTGGCCATTGTTTTCCCACTAGAAATAAGCTAACCTTTGTAGTGATCATTAGTTTTGTTACTAACATGACGGCAGCATATGCTTGGGTTGTGGTTGCTTCTGCACTTACTCATAGATACTAGAGTGCACAGAACACTTCCTCAGGTCTTTTTAAGTCTTCTATGTGGCAGTCACCAGGTTGGGTATAGAGGCAGAGCCTGTCGGCTCAATTAAAGAATCTATAATTAATTAATACTGTTTTGTTAGCTCTATTTTAAACTCTGTTTTATATTCACATGTATTATCTATTTTATATTGGTAAATATATTTTTAAAATATTTTAGATCTACTCCTTGTTTTAAGCCTGAGTATATATCTGAGGTTCAGGATTTAGATTTTTGTGCAAAACTTTATATTCAGATAAAAGACCATCAAGCTAAGAATGAATATTTCTGATGGGACATTCTGCTAGGTCTGCAACGTGAGATGCTGCATTTACTTGTTTTGAATATTATTTTACTTTCATTTCAGTGTGCTGGCAGATAATCTACTTGAAAAAGATGGATGTGATTTCATTATAACTTTATCATAGTATTTTAAGTGCAGTATTTTCCCATTATGAAATATTTGTTGAACATATTTCAATGTCTATAGTATTTTAAGTGCAGTATTTTCCCATTATGAAATGTTTATTGAACATATTTCAATGTCTATTTTAAATATGCTTTATATATTTTAGTATTAAAAATCACAAAAGACAGAACTCATTAGTTTAGAAAACTCAGCTAAGGTGAAAAACCTGTATCATATTGTCTGAAACAAAATTCTCAAGGACTTAACAAACTTGTTTGGGTCCGATCATTAAATCACAGATGGAAAAGTAAAGAGCTTCAGTTATCCTTGACATTTCAAGAGGGAAAGAAAACAGAAAGGAAAATCATTATAGATGTCCTGAAAGAAAATTGCTTCCAAATTGTTGTCTGTCAGCAATTCCAGATGGCTTTGGTGCGTTTTACTGGAATTGATGGTATTTTAGAAAAAAACCGTAGGAAAATACATGAGGTTCTTATTTCCTGATGTCCCAGAAGGTAGATGTAGGGAAAAATATCTTTAAAGAATTTCAAGTGTGGGGGCTGGGGAGATAGCTCCGAGGCACAAGTGCCTGCTGGGCAAGTGCAAGGTCGTGAGTTCGAACCCTGGTCCCACAAAAAAAAAAAAAAAAAAAAAAAAAAAAAAAAAAAAAAAAAAAAAAAAAAAAAAAAAAAAAAAAAAAAAAAAAGAATTTCAAGTGTGTTGACCACCTGTACAACCATATTTATAGTACACATCAATAATCTTATGATATCTTTATGTCCTCTAATTTTTTAGTGGTGGAAAGGGTACTTTATGAGTACAGGTAATGAAAATAATGTATCCTAAGTTGAAAAGTGAATGGAAGCCTGTTACAAATGTCTTACATGTTCTACTCAAACTACATATATGTACATTTGCATGTATTATATACAAATACTAACATAAGGTACGTGTGTGTGTTTTATGCACATGCATATGCATATATCTATATGTGTATGTATAGATTATATTAAAACATTTATGTCAGTTCTTACTACATATGATAAGAGGAGATTTTTTTCCTCTTTTACTGAAGAACAACATATCTCAAAAAAAAAAAAGAGAGGAACATTGATTGCTTAGGGTTGCAAAACCAGGGGAGGACGCAGTCACCCACCCACAGATAAAATTACAACCGATTCCGCTGCAGATTGGATTGGCTGTCATTTGTGACCCATGAATCCGGCAGCCCTCATCTGACTAAACAAAATACGAGCTCCCACTGAGCAGTTGCACAACAGAGGCTCCTAAAGGAGGGAACAAAAACACAGAACAATAAGAAAAAGGTGGTTAACTTTAGGTTTAGATGACAGATAATGTTCAGATTACACTATCAGATTACATTCAGATGTAATGTTCATAAGACTGTTTTTAATGAGCAGAATATACTTATTGGGGGAAAGAAAGTTCCTGCCCAAGAGAGGGACAGGAGGGGCACCTGACCAGGTTGAACGGGTTGTTTCCAGGAAGCTATCTCTTCTAGGAACTTTTATAGAGGAAAATCATGTAGTGAGGAGGGTCTGAGGTGATGGAGACCATGGGAATAGCTGAGATTACAAGCATCATTGCTCAGGTAAGATGGATTAAATCCAGTAGCAAATGGGGAAGTGAGTCACTTAGCAAGCAGACATGAATATGGGACAAGGTCTCTTCCTGTTGGGGTTGGGTTGGTGATTCAGTTGGGCTCTTTCAAGGTGCTTGATACCTATTTAGAATATCAATCCCTGATGCTCATCCTTAGGGAAGAATGTAGCTGTATTTGTTTCCTCTTGTCAAGTTGCAAAGTTACCTTTTATTCCATATTGTCTCCTTGAGGGCCTGGCCCTGTTTGTCTGCCTATACTATTTCTATCCAATTCAGCTGCCTACAACATTTCCTTCTCTGAAGAAGTAGCCTGAAATGCCATAAGTACATGATTGGCGAAGACCTCTCTGGCTTCTTGAGGCTGAAAGAGGTCATACTTGTTGCAGTCAGAGATACTCTCCAGAGGTTCTCTCTAAAGGCTCTCAATAGACACCAGGAATTTTTATCTTGGAGATAAATTTTTTTTTAATTTAATTTAATTTTTATTTATTTATTTTATTTATTTATTTTTATTTTTATTTTGAGCAGGACTTCTTTATGCTGGCTAAAACTGACTTGTTGGGCAATTTGGTTATTATATCTCTCCTGATATCTGGAATCTCAGAGAGCAACTTAATTTGGATATGGCTGTGTGGAAATGAGCAAAGACAAGTTGGTCTGCTCTGTTGGTAGACAGTACAGGAACTCAGTTCAAATCAATCACCTACAATAATTGTATTTAACCTAAGCATCTTTCGAAGGCTACTCTCTTTCTCATAAAAGACATGAACATCAGTGGCACAGACTAACCTAGACTCAAGCTAGCCTCTGGTAGGAAGGATAGCCTATCAAAACAACAATTGGTGCAACTTTATGCTTTAAGTAATCGTGAGGCTGTAGTTGCCATCAGCATATCTAGGACGTAAATAGAAGGTGGCTCACAAAACCATGAAGTATTTGTTTTCATTGCTTCATAAAATTTTCATTTCATCAAATGCAGATTTTACTGCTTCTTTAAAATATGCCTCACATCCTACTGTAGTATTGCTGAATTTATGTTAGGAAGCTTTGATTAAATTACTCAAGGGCCTTGGAAAGGTGTGGAAATAAAAGAGACTTTGAGAGCAAGGACTCTTGCTTCCACTTATCAGCATTCAGTTCAGGCCATTGATGGGAAGAGAAGTTTGACTCTTCCTTCTCAATACAGCTATGTGACATCTGAACAGATTCCTAAAATAGAGTGTGCCTCATGGAAGAGACCAAGGAAAAGCCTCAGTGACCCTGTCATTCCTTCAGAGGTTCTTCCACTTGGATCCGCTATTGCCTTGGGTAAATTTATGCTATTAGAAAAATAAAACTGGGATGGAAATCCATTCCTCTGAAGTGAGCCGTGTGTCATGCCCAGGCTGAGCGCCTCTCTGGGGCACCCCTTCCCCGCACATGTGCCCACCTGCTGGCCAGCAGCTTCTGGAGCATCCACGCTGAACTCGGCAGCTGTGTACCTGGCTGTGATGGCTCAGTGTCTCCAGAAGGCACAGGTGGCTTTATTCACACTGGCATCAAGGACAACACTGAGGCAAGGAGCAGTGGCCCGCCTCCAATACGGCCAGCCAGGATAAGCCTGGCTGCACACCCCAGGACCTCTTGCTCCAAAGCTAACAGTCTCCCCTCTGCATAGTCTCCTAATTCAGGACTTCATTTGAGTTAAAACTTGACCACCCCTCTCCTTCACTAATGTCGGCTTTAGATAATAATTAAAAAGTTTAAATTAGTGTTTCTGTATTCGATCCCTGACCCCCTCCTCCCACGTTCTTGCTGCTGCTTCCTTCTTGCAGGGGAATGTGATTATTCACAGCTCACTAGTTTCCCACCCACCCAGCCCCTTCTCAGAGGTCACAGAATCCACGATCCATTATGTATTAGCAAGACAAGGTGCCGCTTGCATGGTCTCCACAGCAGCAGAGCAGCAGAATTGCACCAGTATCTCTGTCAAGCAGGACGTGGCCCCTGAATTTGCTGCAGTTCTTGGAGAAGCAAGTGTGTTGTGGAGTCTGTTTTCCAGTGACTCTGTTTGTCTGCTGCTTGGCCCTTGATCCTGTCCCATGGCCTCTGCTATCACTCATCCGGGCGTCTGGAAGGATGACACAATGAGCCTGTCAGGCATAAAGGATGCTATTTTCTATGCTAAGAGAAAATCAGTCTAAACCTCCAGGGGAAAGAAACTGAGTTAGAGCTTTATCAGGAAGCAAAGCAAAGATCTGTGTGGAAGTCCAAGAAAGGCTGGGGATAGCATTCTGCTTCAGGGCAGAGTTGTGTTGTGTGTGACTTCAGACACATGATGTCATCTGCCCCACAATATGAGCAGAACTGTTCCCCAAAATAATGCACCCTGCTGGCAGCACAATTCCCCTACAATAAAAGCTACTGCTGCATAAATGACAAATGTTTAGGGTCTACCTCCCCATAAAGGATTATTCATAAAAGGAAAGCTTCTTTTGCAGTCTCTGTACTGCGCTCAGACTTTAACCACATTTCATCCAGTCTTCTAATGACACTCCAGCTACAAAGTCCTGGTTCTTGGGAGCTTGTCACTAGAATCAGGGTAGCTGCATTAGCCTGCATACCTTGAATAGATTCTGGTCTGGAAGTAACAATGCATTCTTTCTCATTAGTGGATGTTTGTATTCTACAGTAGTGATATTCTTTGGGGGAAATCGATACATTCACACAATAGAGCTTGCACATTTTCAACCTCTGTATGTCTTTCCCTTTCCTTGCCTCCCCTCA
>PVJA010020100.1:0-37454 GCA_004027025.1 Myocastor coypus | reverse complement strand
CAATGCCTACTGGCAAGTGCAAGGTCTTAAGTTTGATTTCCAGTAAAAAAAAAAAAAAAGAAAAAAAAAGAAAGAACCTCAAACTCAACAAAGCCTACTTTTTATTGAGTACCGATGCAATTTTATTTTATTTATTACTTTTAATAAATAACAATGTGACAGTTTCAAAACACATTAGTTTCACAATATTTGATACAATGCATATTATTGTCCTTCTGGTAGTTATACAGCACACAGGGTATAGAAATGATAATTTTTCTACCATTATTGGTACAAAAATTTCTTCTCATTGAACTAAGAGAAAGTAGCTGTAATTTCAGTTACTGCTATCCTGTCTCTCTCAAATAAATGGTTGGCTTACAAGAAAACAAAAAGGTGTATTAAATGAGAGCAAGAGACTAGGAAAAATACCATAGGATTGACAGGCTACAATTTTTTTATTTAAATTTAACAATGGTTATATTACATATTTTCATCATCAGATCAGTTTAGATTAACAGATATAGGTATGTAAGATTGATCAAACAATAAAACATTAACACTTTCAATAAACATTACTTTTTTTTTCTTTCCCCTTTCTTTTTTTAACCATTGACACACTGCATGTTGTCCTCACAATAGCTCTAGAGAGCATAGTGTGTGGGCATGACCCACCTTCCTATTGATGTTGCTAAGAAGAAAAAAAAAGAAAGAAAACAAAATTCTTCTCTTTGAACTAAGAGGAAACAGATGCATACACAGTCCAATGTTCTACTATTGCAGTGGGCCACCAGTGAAGCTTGCAGTGTTGGAGGCTATTGATCCAAGCCTCCTACAGTTCATCTCATCAATCTAGCTCTGCGTTTCATGTATTGTAATACATGAAATTCATGTATTTTTTTTTTTGCTAGGTGATCAAGGGCAAGTCAAAGCAAGACCTGTATAACAAAACATTCATTTTTTTGTATCTTCCAAGGTCAAATCCCCTCAGGATTAAGTTTGGGAGCATATACAGTACTTTGTAGAACTGTTGTTAGTGTCAGCCTTCGGGACAAGTCATGGCCATTGCTTGGCCAGTTTGCTTTCTGTGAAAGCCTAGAATATCAATGATGGTCAGAAAATATCAATTATCATTTTGTATATGCTTAGAT
Organism: Myocastor coypus; assembly: GCA_004027025.1. Lineage (NCBI taxonomy): Eukaryota > Metazoa > Chordata > Mammalia > Rodentia > Myocastoridae > Myocastor > Myocastor coypus. The sequence continues at coordinate 36,324 of PVJA010020100.1, read as the reverse complement.
TTCTAAATTTCTGTATACAAGTGTGTATCTGCTTTTACCACATTCTATTGGATTTATTAGAGTATCAAGGATTTATAGATAGTACTAATTCCAAGTTAAGTCTAGGATGTTTGATATTCAGAAAGGCAGTGATGTTAAGCTCAAGTACCTATGTTATAGGGTAATAGTGTCCCTAAGCTTTTCCTCTGGAGGGTTGAGAATATAAGTTTACAGACCAAAAATTAGAGAAAAAGAAGGGCTGCATGGATTGCCAATATTTTGGCCCTAGCTCTTCAAGATCGGTGAGGACTTAGGACAGAACAGAACCTGTGCTATAACTCAGTGGTTTCCTAAATTTTCTGCTCAAGGAGATTATGGGACTACAGAGGACAGGGACTGAAGATATACAATGTGCCTAAGGAGAATCACCTAGAGAGAAAATATTCTCTCACGCTTTCACAGAGAGCAAACTGGTCAAGCAATGGCCTTGACTCATCCTGACATCTGACACTGACAACAGATCTACAAAGCACTGTACATGGTTTCAAAGTAAATCCTGAGGGGATTAGACCGACCTTGGAAGATACAAAAGTTTCATGTTTTGTCGCACAGGTCTTGCTTTAACTTGCCCTTAGCCACTCAGCAGAAAAGTTTATGTACAAGGCAAAAAACAAAGCCTACTTTGCTAAATTCTACCTCATCTTTCTTCAGCCACTACCAACTGAAAAAATAAAAGTCATTTAACACTGTTTGAACCAATCAAATTTTCATGGTAACAGTAAAATAAAAATGACATTACATGAAAATATACTACTGTAATAAAGTAATGAGAAGTTGAAGAAAAGCTAACCTGTAAAACCTGGAATAAAAAAGTAAAAAGTTGTTTTGTTTGTTTTTCTGGAAAGCCATTTAAGGTCAATAAAATATTTATGGATGTCTTGAATAAAAATAAAAATAATAAAAAATACATTAAAATTATATAGTTTAAAATAAACACAAAGCCAACAATAAAGAAGGGGAAAGGAAAGAAGAAAACAAGAAATGTATATATTTAATTATATATATATATGATATATAGTACGTATATATATCATTATATATATGACAATTAAGATAGTTATACAGCTAGTTTCTCTTAGTTCCTAAGCAAAGGTTTGTGCTAATATTGTTTGGACAAGACCTCATGCCTAAATCTTGTACTCTGAATAACTACTAGGAAAATAACAATGTACAATGTATTAATTATTATCACCCTCTTATTAGGCTGTTCTTAAAGTCTGCTTTGTTTTTCTCTTTAAAATAACAAAGAACTTTATTTTATTTCTCCATAGTTTTGTACATGCTATTTTTAATTTAACACACTTAGTACAGTCTTCTCACTATACACTTAGACCTTGAAGAAAGCAAAAATATGAGTACATTTAGCTGTAGGCAGAACATTACAGAATTTGGACAATTCTCACTTGAAAGAGAAATAACTGTGATACATGTTTTCTAAATAAATGATCCACTTGCCAGGCTGATATCAGGCGATCATCATAGAACTTCAGCCACCCCGAAAGCAGCATCGCAAGTGATGGTAAAGCTTACTGGAATTTCTCCGAAGGAACACAGCTAGCACTTGTTCCTAGCAAAATGCAGTATGCTTTCTGGAAGGTAGGGGTCCCTCAAAGGGGATTGTTTCCTGCCAACAAGCTCATTTGTACGAGCTTTCCCCCCTCCCAGGCTCCCCAGCACCTCTCTCTTTCGCTTGGCACCACACGGCAGCGTCACAAGAGTTTTTGGACTGACTGAGTTCATTGAACATACAGCCTTGGCAGTGGCAAATATCCTGGCAGTGGCAGAAGCCAGAAAACATATACCAGTAAATGGATATCAATTTAATCACTGTACATAGGGTTCGCTTGATTTATCCCATATCATAATAAGCTCCAATGTGCCAGCCAGACTCTAAACTTAGTTGCCAGACTCAACTGAAGGGCAAAGGTAAAACTTTGGTTACATGGGCAATGTAGTTTTCCATGAGTGTCTTTTTCTTTCTTTCTTTCTTTCTTTCTTTCTTTCTTTCTTTCTTTCTTTCTTTCTTTCTTTCTTTCTTCTTTCTTTCTTTCTTGCTTTTTATTTTCTTTTTCTGTCGTATTTCCAAGTTAGGATTCAGTGAGAAAACTGAACGGGTTCAATTTTGCTCAATTATGAAGCACTATAAATGAAAATAGCTTTCTGTGTGAGCCACTCTACCTTTAAAAAACTGTAAAAAAAAATCGTTACTTTAAAAGAGATTAGTACAGGCACTGCTCCGCTATTCATATAGTCTGATTCTTTTGTGTCTCTGTTCATATTTCTTTAAACATTAAACCTCACATTCCTTAATTGGGTGAGTATCACGCTTAAAATCATGCTGACGCATAACATAAATGAAAGAACCACCAGCATTTACCATTGCTTTCACTCTTCACATATTAATAGACTTATTTACTAGTTGTCTTATCATCATACTCTTCTATTTGTGGTCATTGGTGCACCATTGATTTTTGTATCCCCAAATCTAGCACATTAGTTTTATTCAATACTGTGTTTCAACTTATGGCAAATACTCACCATTATCAGTGAGATCATGAAAAACTCATTGGCATGAATATGGTGGTTTAATAACAATGAAAAAAAGACATAATGCCTAATTACCAGGACCAGGGGTAGGGTAAAAAGAGGGAAGCTATAGCTCAGCAGACTTACGCAAGCACAGGGACCAGGGTTCAGTCCTTGGCACCACATGCCATGCCAGCCCTGCCTTCCTGGGTATGCTGAGCCAGCCACAGAGAGCAAGCATGGTGGTGCATACCTGAAATCCCAGAGCTTAGGATACTGAAAGTAGGAGGATCACTAGGAATCCAAGATTCATAGCAAGACCTTGTACGAAATACATTAAATAAAAAAGGGAAGGTAAGGATGATAAATGGTCTACAAACCTTATGACTTTGCAGAGCCAGAATGGCATGCATGATTGATTTTAATTTGATTAAATAGTTCTTAATGAAATATCTATAAATAATTTTCAGTTTCTTGGAGGAGTGAACACAATAAATTTACTGTGTTCTACACTGGGGCAGAATTTAATTAACTATGAACACAATAAGTTTACTATTTTCTACTTTGGGAAAGAATTTAATTGATTACCTATGATGAAACATAAATTATATGCCTTGTACAATAATCAAATCTTCACAGCATTAATCCTTATATTGTGACAGATATGCAGTATTCTTTCTTTACAGATTTGAAAATTGTGTTTAGGGTTTTCTATTAGCCTGTTTGATATATCATTTTGTAAATGCTTGTACAAAGATTAAGAGAAAGAAGCCATAGTGACACTTTTCAGACTGCTAGAACCTTTTTTATGTGTAAACTTGGCTAGGCTATAGTTTACAGTTATTTAATGAAACAATCTGCATGTTGCTATCAAAATATTTTACAAATATGATTTAAGAGTTCGTAAATTACTACAGCAGTTGATACATCATGCCAACTTGAGAAGTTAAGAGCTTAAGTAAATCTTCTGAGCAAGGGGCACAGGGGCTGGGGGTTCGACCCCAGGCCTACAGAGCTCGCTGCACCCTATCCAGGGCACGCTGAGATGGCAGTTGAGACTGAGCATGGCGGTGCATGTCTCTATTCCCAGCTCTTGGGAGGCTATAAAGAGGCGAATCACTACAAGTCTGATTTAGTAGTGAGACCCTGAACACCCTGTAGACTCTTCCCTAAAATACAAATAATAATAATATTAAATAATAGTAATAACAATAATAATAATAATAATAATAATAATCTGATGAGCAATTCCACACCTTTGGGCATATCCCCAGGGCTTGGAGGCCCCCCCAGAGTGACTCATTGCTTAAAGGATATAAGAGGGAATTGAGGAAAGACGGAGCACTGCATTTCCTTGAAGGAGCCCCACAGTCAGCCGGGACTCATCTCCTGACTCTTAGAACAGACTCTTTGGCCTCTGCCTTGGATTGTTCCATCCTCTGGTTTGGACTCACCAGCCTTCCATCACACACCCATCACCCTATTGATTTGGGCTTGCAAGGAATGCTGCAGTGAGCTTCAGACTTTGACCTGAACCCTTCAGTCTCCAATGTGCAGATGCCCTTTGCAGGTTTCTTTATCAAACCCTGTGGCTGACTCCATCATAAGCGAATTTTGTGTTATATTTATTTCTCTGGTAAAGATTTCTCTCTCTCTCTCTCTCTCTCTCTCTCTCTCTCTCTCTCTCTCTCTCTCTCTCTTTTTTTTTTTTTTTTGGCTGGCAAAGGCTACCTTAAGGGTGGGTCTGGGAATCGAACCACTATCCACTGTACCTGACTGGGATTGCCTGCACAAGCGCTTAAACCACTGAGCTAATTCAAAAGCTCGCCTACTTCTCGGGTAAAACCCTGACTGATAAATTTACATTTAAGATAATTTTGTTCTATACTGTCAGAACTTTCCACTTGCTAGACAAGCACTTGAAATACTGAGATATCTTCCCAACCCCCATTCAGTGAGATGGAAGCTCTTAAAATCTACACCAAGACTTCTCTGAAGACAAAATTACCGCTATCAATAATAGCATTAGTCATCAAGAGTTGTAATTTCTCTTTCTTTAGGGTATGCTCTGTGGAGGTCCCAGACTTTCCTATAAGTTCCCCAAATACCATATGACTTTATTCAACTTTTCATTATATATATATATATATATATATATATATGTATATATATATGTATATATATATGTATATATATGTATACATATATACATATGCCCATATATGTATGCTATCATATATATACATATATTTACTATATCTTTCATTGGTTATACTTCCATTTCTTTCTTTAAACTCTGACACATATTTTTGTACATGGAAGTGGGGTACTACTGGAGCATATACATAAAAATGTGGGGTTGGCTTTGGAATTGGGTAATGAAACAAAGAATTTTGAAGATATTATTTTGTGAAAACTATCTACAATGCATTAAATATATCATAAATAGAAACATAGGTATCTATAAGCCTTTATTAATAATTCATGGCAAGGAGAAATGTGAACTCTAACTTATTTTATAAACTATTTTCACTTTATGAATGGATTTCAGTAGATACATGGATATCAAAGGTCTTTCTAGAGAAGGCTCAGGGGGAACTGAAAGCGATTTTACTAGACATGAAAATCAAATGGTTTCTCATTATTTAGTGGCAAAATTTTAAATTTTTTGTATTGTGTGTAATGCTGCTTTTTGTTACTACTTTGTTGTTTGTTTGTTTTGGGTTTTTTTTTTTTTCCTTTTTGAGACAGGGTCTCACTATGCAGTTCAGGCTGGCCTTGAGCTCACTTTTGTAGCTCAAGTTGGTCTCGAACTCACACTGATCCTCCTGCCTCAGCCTCCCAAGTGTTGGAATTACAGGCATGAGCCACCATGCCTGGCTTGTATTCTTTTAAAAAAATTAAAAATAAAACAACAAGGAAAACATAACAACTGAAAAGGGAGAAGTATGGATAAACAAAATTTATCTTAGTGCTTATATTTTAGTTTCATTTAATAAGTATTGATAGTTTGAAATGAAAATTACAAGGAGGTTTTGCTAGAATTCTCCAGTCTCTAGAGAAGTAAGCTGCAAAACTGTGAGAACATCAAGGGCAAGAAGAACATACCCTAAAGAAAGAGTGCCCTAAAACTCAATGTTATAAGTTTCTTTTTAAAAAACTAAAGGTTTGATTCTAAGTACTGCATCAGCTAGTTTAAGAGACCAACTCTTTGAGTCCCTAGTATGAGATGGTTCCTTGCACTGATTAGCCAGTTATTTGATGACACATGTTTATATTGAAATAATTCCAAAACAGAAGAGGCAGAATTTTTCTTTTGTAGTGTATTTACACTCCACACATATTTCCTTCTTTTGGCAAAAATATCATTAAAGAATTAATAGAATACTTTGTCTACCCTATTGTTACTACATCATTACTTTTCATCAAATAACTCATTCATACCAAATGCAGTACTATGTTGGGCCAGGTTCCCAAAATTCTTGCTGCATCCTATCCTCCTGCAATACTTGTTGACACAATAATGAAATATCTTTTGAAGTCTCAGTTATAGAGCCAACTGTGGGCAATACAACAAGTTCCACTCTACAGCATAAGCTATTTCTTTTATCATGCAGTATGTGATATCTTTCTCTCATAGCAAAGATCAACCAAGATGTGAGAGTGAGGAATGGCACCACTCATTATTGCTTGTAGTGATTCAATGGCAAAAGGTTTTGTTTCTAATCCCTGTAAATTATGTCCCGCTAGTTTAGTGATCTTAGTTTGAAGGGAGGAAACACTTCTATGCAGAAACATAGTACTGCTCCTTTTGATCTAGAAATTGAGACTACCAGCCCCATTTGCTTCTGAACAGGAAAAAAAAAGTGTATTAATGTACTGATTAGAATACAAGGGAAGTCAAACTGCCACTACTTGAGGGAGTTAATGGTAGAGTATGTCTGGAATGCAGAAGATGTCTTAGGGATTCTCTTACTTCAGTGCTGCCTTTCACAGACCAATACAGACAGATTGCAGATGGACTAACCCATCCCACAATGAAGGCATAGGTCATCTCACTAAAGAACCATGATCATCTGTCTTAGTCACTTTCCCACTGCTGGAACAAAGTACTCAACACCTGCAACTTTAGGTTTGACCCATGCTTTCAGTTCATGGACAGCTGGTTTCCAGGCAGAAGTACGATGACAGATGGATGTAGTGGAGGAAAAGGCTCCCTGCCCTTGGGATATAGAGCAGGGGAAGGGTACCTGAGCAAGAGACTAAAGAGGGAAGAGACTAAAACTGTACACCAAGTCTACATCTCAAAGGCCCCCCAGGACACAGCTACAAGTGTGTTCTGCAAATTTCTTAGCAAGATTCCAAAGAAATCAAGCTGAAACTCAACTCTAACCACCTTACTAACAACTGTCATGATAAAGGAACAGAAGGATAGGTAGGGGAATGAGATAATTATTTTTAAAAATCTCTAAGTATATAACTAAATATAGAAACAAAGATTAAATTCTGATTCTGACTATATCTTATTACACGTATTTTGAATATTTGTGTATACTAAAATACTTTTATTTTTTTTCTCCATCTTACTGCCATATCCTACAAAATAAAATACAATGACAAAAATTAATTTTCTCTCATAGTATTTATGGTGCTCATTATCAAAGAAATACAATACCACTTAAGGACTTTACATCCTCCTCAAAGGTAAGGTTAATCTATTTTGGGTTATACCCAGAACAATTTTATCACACTAGACACAGAAATGACTTCACTATTGTCTTTATTTGAAGATTAAATAAGATGCGAGATGTGTTCCCAGTACATGGATGCCAAGTTGACAAAGTATGGACTGGGGTGGTATTTTAGTATCTCCTTGGTTTATCTACATTGTTCACATATTCTGTCAAAAAATAATGTAGGTCATATTGTAAAAGTATTTCACAGATGGGATTAAAGCCCACAATCAGGCTAATATGGACATTCTGGAACAATTGAGTAAAACTACAGAGATGGGTACTTTATGTAAATGAGGAAATTATATGGGATAACTAGATTAAAATACAAAGAAAGGTGAGATACCACAAATAACTTCATTCCATCCTGTTTTAATGTTTCAAATGTAAAATATAATCCATTTTTATGTCATGAAAGTAGAGAGTGGCTAGCATATCATGTAGGGCCCAGTGATTAGTACCAAAAACAAATGGCTGAGATTTGATAAAGGAGTTTGACAACAGGAGGAGTTGTTTAGGATGAGGAAAATAGTTTCATGGAATTAAAAACAAAATTTTCTATGTAAATTTATTTTGATATTTGTCTTTAAGAATATACACTAAAGGGCCCAGCCAGATAACGCAGCAGACTCAAGCATCTGCCTAGGCAGACACAGGGACATGCTGTGCTGGCCCCGCCCCTGAGGAGCACCAACTTGGCAAGTGACACAGAGTGTGGCGGCATGTCCCTGTAATTCCAGCGGCTGGGAGGCTGAAAACAGGAGACAATCACTGAGTCCAAGCTGTGTAGTAAGACCCTGTAGACCTTGTGCTAAATGCATTTAGAAAAGAATATATGCTAAACATAAGTAATAGAGTACATGGTGGGTTTAAAATTATATATTTATAGTAGTATCAGCAATGGTGAATTTAAGGTTGTATTAAGATGGAATACATAAAATAATCACTACCTGTGTGTGTAGATCTGTGCTAGCAAGCCAGAAAAAAGAAAACAATATTTTGTTATTTTATTGCTCTAAAGATAAAACTATTCTCATCTTGTTATCCCAAAAGTGACAAAGCGACAGAAACACAGAGCAGGGACTATGCTTAATGTCGTGAGTTAGTACAAGGTGAAGAGTTAACAGAATGACGTTTGTATTTTGTTTGTTTAGCATAGTCCCCCTCATTCTTACCTCAGTGAGATAATTAATAGCACTGCTACTCCAAGAAAAATGGCTTCAAATTCCAAATGTGTCATGTATGCAGTAAATGACCTTGGTGCTACATTAGTTGCCTAATCTCTAACATGGAAATTATAAAAACTATTTCTGTCTCCAGGAAATCTGATCTTCCTCTTATAAATGATTTTGTCCATTTAAAGTATATAATATAGTACTAGCCCAGTAGTGCCAATTTTAACCATCACTATTCATATACAAACAACTTTATGAAATTATAAAGAATAACTTTCTAGACTCTTTTTTAAATTTTTATTTATTTTTTTCTTGTTTCAGAACCTTTATTTGTTTGTTTATTCACTCATTTTTATGGCCGGCTCAGCCTGCCCTGAGGGCAAGGCTAGCACAGCATGTGGTGCCGGGGATCGAACCGTGGTCCCTGAAGCTGCCCAAGCTCCTAAGCAGGTGCTTTAGACCACTGAGCCACCCCGCTGGGCCCCTCTAGACTCTAAGCATGGTGATGCACACTTGTAGTCCCAGTGCTTGGGAGGCTAAAACCAGGAGGATCACTACAAATCCAATCTGGGTAGTGGGACCCTGTAGAGCCTGTACTAAAATGTATTTTAAAAAACAGTAATTTTTTAGCATGTTATGAAAGATACAAAACACATGGTGGCTAAGTTAAATAGAGTACTATCTGCATAACTACTATGGAGATAGATTCCAAAAAGCATGAGAGAAAAAGTCTTCATTATGTTGAATTAAAAGTTGTAGTAGTCATCCATTCAACAAGGACAAATACAATCATTCTTTTTAAAACTGACCTCTGTGGAAAGAGATTAAAGAGCTGCCCCACAAAGAAGAAGATTCATCTAACAAGGTAGAGGCAGAAGCTAAAGTCCCTACTTCATGCTGTGTCTTCAAAGAGAGTCGGTCGCATGGAGAAAAGTGCAAATGGTATCCCAGGAGCTCATTCCATGATGGGAAGTTTGTGATGAGATTCATGAACAGAAGCCCTGGATAAGTGGCCAGGAAAGGAGGATAGGAAACAGCTCCATCTCTTTGGGTAGCTGGAGGGATACTTAATAAGCCTGTGAACTGCTGATAAATTGAAATAACACAGCAGGAGAAGAGTTTCAGACTCACTAAGTGGAAGGAGATGGGGACTAGGAGCTAGTACAATATACCACCACTCAAATAAAGAGCCATTAGACTTAAATAGATCAACAAGGTCCAGTGGAACTCCAAAGAAACCTCTCAGTGCCATCAAGGACTTTTTTTTTTTTTTTTTAAGAACAACTACAAATTCAATGTATTTAAAATGCTGAGCTGTGTGACGGAATCTTCCTCTGGATACATTGCCGTGAAAATGGCTTTTGGAATGGGTGGAGAGATTGGCTAACCCTAACTTAACAAGGCCCCATATGTTTTTGGTGTAGGAGTTGCTTCAGTGAATCACAAAATGCAGTTAAAGCATTAACTGTTTATAGGGCTGGGCACTAGGAGTTTTTGTATCTGGCTACATAACATATTTCCTTTCCACGGGAGGTAGTTATGACAAATTAGAAGTCTGAAAATTTTCTGGTGGTGTAAAGGCCCAGCTGTCACTGGGGAGAAAGTGATCAGATTTCAGAGCTGCATGGTCCCGTGGCGCCAGAGAGAGCTCCATATGGTCACCCAAATGTTCCAGCCAAATCCACTGAAAATTTCCAGTCTGAGTTTTATTTGTAAAGAATAAAACTCTCCCTGAGTGAATTTATCATCACAATCCTGTAAAGACAAAGTCTTGTTAACTGGTTACATTTTTAAAAATGGAAAAAATAATCTGCCTAAGAACAACTTTACACAGCTGTTGTGGCCTCTTCTTGATAAACAGACTATGATGCCCTCCTGGGAGCTTCACCAAGTTTTTCTGCATCTATTAAAATATAACCTTAGGGACAGTTGGGTTTTTAATAAATATATGGAAAATAATTAACATATGTGAGCATACCTATTTCTTGGGATAAAAATAATTTTATTAACCACCCTTCTCTCATTCCCCCAGAAAATCCTCTCCACTAAATTGTTAAGGTAGCTATAGTGTGTCCACACTTGTATGCATGTCCAAGATGTCAGCTTCAGCCTTAACCAACAGTAAGTACTGCATAGTTTATTCATTCTTAAATAGCTACATCCTTGGAACTGTAGAAACATATCTGGCTCCTGAAAGTAATGATTTTTAAAGAAAGTGCTGCGTTTCCTGCAGTTGAAAGGAAGGATGCACTAATTTTTCATTTGTTGCAGTAGGTTTGATGATATTAGCAACATAATGACACATTATTTTACAAAAAATTTCATTTCGTTTTTAACAAAAGCATCGGGTGGACCTGACCTTTAAGATGCCCACCAGACTGTGATGTATTAAATATTTGTTCTTCATTATGAAGTAAATATAAGGATTTGACATAGTATGCAAAGGCAAGACTGAAATATTTATAATGAGGGTGATTTACATTTTTATTGTGTCTTTCCATTTAAAAGATTTTGGGTTGAATTCTTAATCATGTAGTCTTTATGCTATTCTCATTTAATAGTGGTAGTTTTAAGCTCTTACAGCACTTAGAAGTGTTATATGATATTAATGACTACTTCCTTCTCACTTTGCTATAGGAGCATTGTAAAATTTTTGATATACACTTCAAACTTTATTTTTTATTTTGTGGGTGGACAAAGAAATACACTCTAAGCAAAAGATATTTTTAAAATCCTATGATAAATAACAAGGCACCTTTAACTCTGCATTTCACCTTGCAACACACACAAAATGTTTAATTATTTGAGGATTAATGGAGGTAGTTTATAATTAAGCTGAAGTATGAACTGATGTCATCATCTCAGTATGATGATATACATTTTTATGCCAAAGCACCTGTTGTTTTGGAAGGAAGCAGCTGATATCATTATCTGCGCAGCCAGATAGCCCTGTATCCTGCTGCTTAAAAAATTATCCTGAGGGTTACCTAAGTTGGAGTAATTCAGCATTTATGTTTCCATACCCTGAAAAAGGACAGAATGGAGAAAATTACTTCTAAGGCAATTAAATCAAGAAAAACTGGGTGTCCCACACTGAAATGGAAGAGGAGGGGAAAGCTTTGACTTAGAGAGCTGGCGTGGCCTTCCTGATTTTTCTAAGAGCAATGCTAAGTTACAAAATAATAGAATGGAAAAAGCACCTAATTAATTTTATTAAGGTGAAAGAAATGATAGTGCTTCAGAGTGGAAAGAGACGCAATTTTATAATTTAACACAAGGTACACTATTAGTATATTTCTAGCTAGTAAAGAGAATGTTTCCATTTGCCAGTTCAAGACAGGCAGAGTCTATGAGCTGCTTGGAAGTGAGAGGTGAATCATTTTCATTTGTTCACGTCTCCAAATTACCGTGCCCTTCAGGACGAATGCCAGTTACCATGTAAACGCATCAGTTGATGCACTCGCTTGCTGTGTTGTCTCACTAGTGTGAGAACCTGAGAGAGTAAATAAAATCTGAAAGGTATACTAGGCACTGTGAAAGAGGAAGAAGCTGCTTAACAGGAAGAAAAACCTGGGATGAGGCAAAGGAAGGAGAAAGAAGGGGAAAGACATGCTTATGTATGTACGCAGAACAGCTTGGCTGACTGTACTGATGATTGCTGCTGCTCCATTGGATGGAGCAGTTAATGCCTTTTTTCTCTTTATTAATTTATCTTAACTTTTACATCCCTTTTTGTATGATTATATCTGGTAATGTAAACAACTAATTTGAACATAACATTATGAAACATGCCAACCATTGCTAAATTGCTATTAATTTGTTTTGTGAAATTCTATATTGTTTCTAAATCTTTTTTTTACTATTGTTCAGTCTTTAAAAACAAACAAATAAATACATAAATAAATAAATAAATAAACTCACTTGCCCAAATGCTGGTCTAATTCCAAAATTGGGTAGAAAGTACTAAGTATTCCAGCAAAAGCCAAGTCCATGTTTTGGCTCACTTCTAAAATGATAATGCAATAAACACTGACCATATAGACAACGTTTTTGTCACATGTGTTGACCATATATATTGACTCTGCATTCTTCTATTTAAAAAAATACTTTTAATGCTACATACTATAACTTCTTCCCAATTTCTTACGCTTTTCTCATTGGAGGTCACCACCCTACTCAGTATTACCAATCTGTCATATTTTCTTTTGTACTTTTCCTCAACCTATCTCCTATAGTGTCATTATTTACCCCAAGAGCAATGCTGTTGGTTGGTGAGCTATATTTAATTTCAAGAAAAATATTTTTGAGATAGTCATTATTATTTTCTTAAGATAAGACATAAGGAAGATAGAATTAAAATAACTTGTCAGTGATTACACAGAAAATGGTGGAGCTAATGTTCAACAATAGTCTGTCATAATTAAAGTTTTTTTCTAAGCTGGGGGTGGTGGCACATGCTAATAACCCCAGCACTTGGGAGGCTGAGGCAGGAGGATGGAAGATTGGTGAGAGTTCAAGACTAGCCTGGGCTACAAAAGTGAGCTCAAGAACAACCTGAACTGCATAGTGAGACCTTGTCTCAAAAAGCCAATGAATAAATAAATAAATAATTTAAAAATAATAATAAATAAATATTACTCTTTCTAAAGTATTACATATTTCCTTTCCAGTCTTTTTTTTTAACCTGATTTTTTTTCTGAGGACCAAACTTCTTTCCACACTTTGGGTTAAGACTGCACAACTCTCAATTTCTTTTCTTTCATACCTTAAATTTCCATATATTATTGAATCATGATAAGCAGTCTTTTTGCTATTTAGCAACATCTCTCACATTTTTATTCTACTGTAACTGTTCCACTTTCATTTATTTTAAACCGTAATAATCTGTTATCTTCCCTGTTTTTCATCTGGTTTTTATCAGCTCATTTGAAGACCCCTTCATGGGCATCTTAAATTTAATCAGGCAACCTTAATAGCCGCGCATATGCTGAATTTTGAGTCACTGAAAATCCTTACTTGCATATGTATCTTACATCATTTCAATCATAATGAGGGTTTCACCATGATTCCACATAAAATATATGATCCTGAAATTCCTCAGTGCTGTCACTTTCTGATCACTGTAACCCAACACACGTAGGATGGAAGACAAGTGGATTTGGGCTGATGTTTTCCAGGGGTTCAGTCCGAGTCTGTCGACCTCAAAGCAGAAACGGTGTGGCTGACGTGTATGGAAGAGGAAGACTGCGCACCTCATTACAGCCAGGAACAGGAAGAGAGAAGGAAATCACCAGACACGAACTACAACCCCGTGTCACACCCATGACCTGCCTCTCCTGAGCAGGACCAAGCTCCTAACAGTATCCAAGTCCTAACGCATCAAAGGATTAGTGCCCTGGTGCATGCTAATCCATTCCCATCATCCAGTCATCTTCCCAAAGACCTGTTTCTGAATGCATGAGTTTTGGAGTGGGAGATTTTAGGTCTAACTGAAAAAGAATATTTATGAATGTATACCATTATCACACACTATTTACCTTACTTTCAGCTCATGATCATCTAGCTCCTTAACTTCAGAATAATTCACAATGTTACTCTAATTTTTATGTTCCCTTTATCCTTGCTGAGCCTGAATGCCTAAAGTATGGTTATCAAGTTCAAACATCATGCCACCCAGCAATCACTCAGTCTGTGATCTAATCCAGGTCAAATTCTACCCTGTTTGCTTATTTACAAACTTTCCTTATCAGAAAATATTAGAAAATAGTATTTACCAAAGTTAAGTACATTTTTAGGTTGCATAATTTTATGATGTAATTATGCTTCTAATAAGTTTGTATTATCTTTATCAATATTCAAAACATTCTTGGCCATATCAAGACTATAACTAGACTCTTTATTATAGTCATTCTAGTTATCCGGAAAGGCAAAAGGAACTATCTAAATTCTTTCTACTTCCTCAACTTTTACATGAAAGAACAAAGTAGTAGTTCTTTTCCTTCCTAATATTGAGAAATGAGAATTTAGGTTCCTGTCCTCCGATCTCATTCTCACTCTCTTTTATAATATTCTCTTTGTTTTTCTGTACTTTGTGTATCGTGATCATTATTATTGGTTCAACATTTTGTTTTTGTTACTCTCATTTCTCCAAAACACAAATTATATTTCACCATTCTCACTTGTTGCATTATTACAACCAATTCTAGGAGCCTACACATAAATCCAAATGACAACAGATTTTGAAAATTTACATTTCATTTTTGTGTCATAAGATAACAGTGATTATAAATCTGAATTTTTTAAAAAAGAAGGAAAAATGTGTGGGGAAAATGCATCTCCTAGTGAACATTCAGAGACCTTGTCTCTCAAATTTATAATATTTAGAAACTTGAATTTTAACAATAATAATATATGTCAGTTGTAGAAAAATATGCAAGTTACAAAAAGACAAAAGTAATTATTATACTCCCACTAACAAGAGATAACTATTCTAACTCTTTCAATTATCTTTTTGAATAATTCTCATACTTTTTTATTTTAGGGAAGGGCCTACCAAGTAAGTGTTCAAGGTCTTGCTACTAGATCTGACTTGGAATGATCACCTGTTTACCACCTCCCAAGACTGGGATTACTGGCATGCACCACCACGTCCAGTCCCAAATGCCATCTCAGCATGCCCCAGGGCAGGGCTGACACAGTAGGCCTAGGTATTGAATCCCCAGCCCTGGAGCCTGCTTACAACTGCTTTAATCCACTGAGTTATTTGGCCAGCACTAATTCCTGCACACTTATAACAAAAATCATACATTCTATATTATTTTAAAGTTGTTTTGTCACTTATACATTGTGAACATTTTTTTTCATGACAATAAATGCATATTATAGTTCTGCATATTGTTCAAAAAAAAAAAAAAAAAAAAGGAAGTATGGCTCTGGCCTTCCTTGCATTTAAATGTACCATTGTCTTTTATATCCATTTATCATCTTGCATGAATACCTAAAGTCCCATTGTCTTCATTTATGAGTAACATTTGAATTTCTCCTATGGTTTACATTTTTTATTCTTTTTCTTTCTTTTTTTTTTTTTTTTTGTACATAAATCTGGCTTGGCCTGCCACAGCACATGGTGCCAGGGATTGAACCGCGGTCCCTGCAGTTGCCTAAGTTTTCCTCTGCAGGTGCTTTAGACCACTGAACCATCTCGCTGGCCCCTCCGTTGATTTATGTTTCAACCTTCATAAAAGTAATGGCCAAACATGGCACTATTTGTCTAAATTGCATATATTTATATTTGCTATACTATTTGTCATTTACTTCTCCTAATCCTTAAGTGATGTTTCATGCTTAACGGGCGAAAAACTACTATTAAATTTTTTTCCTGAGAATTTTCTGCTTAGTACAGGGATTTTACACAGTGTCATGATTTCATATATAATGGGCATTTTATCTTCCATATTTCTCAAAATGGAGCTAAACCTTTTCCAACATAAAGGGCTTAACAATCATCTATGAAGACGAAGTACACCTTTTCATAAAAGAGAAAATCAAATTAAAGTAAGATATTTGTTTCATTTGTTTGGCTAAAAAATTTATAGCAAAGCATTTATGTGAGTCAGAGTAAGCCAAGTGTGGTGATATAGGAGATCCCTGTTTTAGTGAGACTAAAGCAAAAAAATCCAGAGATTTTGGTCAGCCTGGGGTACAGTGAGTTGAAGAGCACATGGAATATAACAAGGCACTCTCAAAATACTAAATCTAAGAAAACCAAAAAAATTAGAAGGAAAAAATAATTTCACCTACAACCTAGACTAGCCTTTATGGAAAACAATACCTTGCAAAATTAAAAATACATATAAATTCTGACCCAATATATCTAATTGTAGGTAACTATGCATAGTGGCACATGCCTATAATTCCAGCACTTGGGAGGCTGAGGCAAGTTTGACTCTAGCCTCAAACAGTTAGTTCAAGTCTGGTCTGGATTATATGGTGAGATCTTATCTCAAAGAGCAAAATAATTTTAGATAAATAAATTTTAGATATGTGTATACCTGTACATAACATTGTGTGTGTGAGTACACTAATGAGGGCAAAACGTTAGAAACAATGTAAATATCCATAAAATGTTGGAACAGTTGAATGTATAATGTACAATAAATGTGGAATAAAATAATAATTGTGCTGTAATTTGAAAAAACAATGATGTTTAAAGAATAATGTTATAATTTTTAATATTTTATAGTAAAAATATGAGGAATATACATAAAATAACTGTGTGTGCTTGTCTGTGTTCACATTTTCTGAAAGTATACACAAGAAGCTGATGGCATGTATACCACTTTGGGGGAAAATTGATCATGAAGAAGTCAGACAGTTGTATTTGATTTGTGCATTATGTGCATGTCTATTAATTTTAAAACAAGAACTGCAACTAGAAATAATAATTTTAATACAACATGAACCAAAAATATTGTTGATAATGAAGCTGACAGCATACAACTGTCTCACCATCAAGCGTATTATGTTCATTGTAAGAATAAGTAGCCGTTACAAAGGATACAGGAAAAGTTCAGTATTTCATTGTGATACAAGGAATCCTATATCAGTTCAAGTTCCAACTGAAAAACAATAAATCACTCAGCGTACTTTTAAGAGACAAAATTTAATGTTGAGAGTTGGCTATGTACTTTATAGAATAAGCTGAGAAACGAAACATATGAGAGAAAGTTATTCCAGAGATTAGGAACAGCTGGAAGCCATGCCAATCCTGGCCTGGAGGGAGGAAAAAAAAAAAAGCCCTATGTGTCTCCATAGTTCAGCAGCAAGTCTCATCAGGCGGAAGGTAAAACTTCAGTGGGAGCTGGAGCTGGCATAGGACTTTGAGAAGATGGTGTTGCCAGATATGCTGTCTGAGTTACAAAAATGCCCAGGTCAACCTCCTGAGCCTGCCACCGCTGAAACCTAGCAGGAAACAGGCTCACATGGTTGCTTGGGTATGAGACTTTCAAGGACAGGCTCGCACTCTGCCTTATAATGATATGTGAATCATATCTACGAGTGACACTGTTTCCTTTTCTAATAAACAATAATTGGTCATATACAGTGAGGTGTTCTCACTCTGCCTCCAAATTTTTATGCCTCATGTGAGGCTAACTTGAAATATATACCAAATACTGCAGGGAAAAAAGAAAAACATTACTGTGCAGACAGACTTAATAAGACCAAAGTGATCAAAGGAATATATAGATTTAATAAAAAATCTATAAGAAATTTGAAATGCTGTCCATCATATTCAATTGTAGCACTTCATCAGGCTGGCGACATAGGGTATAAAACTACAATGCTAACCATTACATTACTGAGTTTTCAAAATAATAAGTATGAATGACATATACATGTAAAGTAAGCTGAAATATACATGAAAATATCAGCATATATGAGTTCTTATGCTCAATTTATATTACTTTTGAGCTCTGGTCAGCTTCTCAGGATTCTTTGTGTTCAGGAATGTCCCAAGACTTAATGTAAGAAGGACTTAACTGTTTTGCATTTATTGGATTGGCTTTCAATATTCATGAGGGAAACAATCTAGGAACTCCAGGGAATTCCACGTACTTTAAGTGCAATATTCCTTGCTCTGCTTTTATTGCAGCAACTTCACTTTCACTTTATAACTTAAACTGTCATCCTTACCAATAGTAGAACACCTCCTTTGTTCTTACGTAAAAGGCCCAAAGAATCATGCCTGTGAAAATCTTTACATGGCAGCTTCAACTTCTAGTTTAATGGCTGCATAATTGTGTTTCATAGTAGACACTTACACAGTGTTAGAGAAAACGGAGAGAAAAACTTCTGTGACTTGGTTGTCAGGTCTAATAGTAAGAAGGATTTTCCTTCTCCCCCCCCTCCCCACCTCACTCCCACTTCTTCAGTCCTGGACTTCTGAATGCTGGCTATGAGAGAACTACCACATTACTGAGGCTAACTTTAAATATGTACTATATACTATAGGAGAAATATAACTTCTTGGATAGGCAGAATAATTATGACCAAAGTGCTCATATTACAAAGATTAATATATAGATTTCATCTAAATACTAAAAGGACACAAAATATATATCCAAAGAAAATTAATGAACACATCAAAATAAGTACAAATGTGGAGCAAGCACATAAGTAGGCATTTATCATGTTTAGCCTTTAGGAAAATACAAATCCAAAGAACCCGGAGATTTCACGCAACTCCATTTGGAATAGCTGTCACCACAAACTCAAAAGGAAAAAAAAAAAATACTGGTGAAGATGTAGGGGAAGTGGAATCATCTTTAAAGTGATCCTTACTACCCTACTGATAGAAATCACTGTATGACTTGTTTTCAAAAGGCCTTGACTTAGAATTTAAAAACCTCCAAGAAATAATGGACTCTTGCAAGTAATTTAAGCAACTTCATGCCAAGCATTAGTAGCACTCTGTTTTCCTCTGGAAAGAAGGTTATGATTACATTTACACTCAAATAGAAAAATAAAAAGTAAACATATTTTTGAAAGCCTGACACTTGGGATGATTCTTACTAGTAATGTAGCATTTGGGACTAATTCACCAGAGAAAATAAAGTCATGTCAGAGTTAATTCAGTCATATGATTAAGTAGGTAAAAGGGAACATTAAGAATCAAATCAGGGAGTGGCGGAGAAATCCATAAATTCACGAGTGGGAAATGTTACCTTCTCTAGATTGAAGCTACAGAGAAGTTAGAACAAATAAGCAAAATGCAAAGACCTATGTACATCAAAAACATCTGAATCACAAACTTTTATAGCCGAAAAGGCATAACAGCTCACTCTTTACAAGCAGTACTTTAACATTTCCTTTTCACTTATTAAGCTTTGAAGAAAAATCCTAATAGCCAAACTCCAGTGGAAAGAATCTTACCTTGCAGTCTGGAAAATACAACCACCAGATGGCTGGGAGATAGCTTAGTAGTTTAAGCGCCTGCCTGGCAAGCACAAGAACCCACTTTGTACCCAGTCATGAGGGCCCCAGAACCCTCAGGCATGCTGTACCAGCCACAGAGACCAGACATGGTGGCACAGGCTTGTAATCCCAGCCCAAGGGAGGTTGACACAACAGGATCACTATGAGTCCAAGCTCATAGTGAGACCTCATACCAAATAAATAAATAAATAAATAAATAAATAAATAAATAAATGATTTTTAAAAAAATTAAAGAAAGTACATCCACCTACAATTTAACAGAGCAAGAAATGGACAAAGACTTGCTCTGAAGGGAGAGTTAATAGGCTTGTAAATGGTACAAGTCCTTTCTTTAGAAATAGTTTCTGAGGTTCACATACAGGGCAAAAATATAGTATAGTAAAAATTCATCCTGGAAATTTCTTTAATTGCCCATACATTTAAATGAAGTGTCTTTTGGGGCTGGGAATTTGGCTCAGCGGTAGAATGCTTACCTAGCGAGCTGGAAGCCCTGGGTTCAGTCCTCGGCACCAAAAAAAAGAATAAAACCTCCTGTAAATGAAGTGTCTTTAAATAAAATACACACATCAGCATGAGTTAGATGAAAGTGGGACTCTGACGACTGCATCAGTGGCTTAACGGGAGCAAGAGAACCTGGACGAAGACATCTGCCTGGTCATGAGGTGCCTCCATCATGCCATGACCCAGTAGGATGCCAAGTGGGGGCCAAGCCCATGGTCTACAGCCTTGAGCTAACAAAATGCTTTCCTTTGTAAGACAGTTTGTCAGTACAGTTACTGCAATTGAAACAAAGCAGTGTGAGGTCTCCAAAGCCCACAATATGCTAAGCAGAGAACTTCCAAAGTCAACCTTTGATTGAATAAATTTCCATGCAGCTATTCCAAATATACCCACATGTCTGACAGATCTGTGATACTATTATTTACTACTGTCATTCTGTTCCTCACATTTAATTATTCAGAATTTCTCTCCAACCTATTAAGTAGCTATTGAGGCCAAAAAAGGTAGGATTCCTTTATATATGTCTTTTATAAAACTTAGATATTTGTGTATGGTTGTTTGTTCAATAAATGTAGACTGACTTGAACATGTGTTTTTCATATTCTTTATAAATTATTTTGCAGTATTTTTAGAAATTACAAAATTGATATGATTATTGTATGATTCTTTTTCAAAATAAATTATTTTCTTTTTAAATTACATGTGGATAAATCATAATGGAATCCTACAGCAATAAATTAAATTATGCATCATAAGAAAATAAGAATAGTAGAAATTGTTGGTGAGTTAAATTGGAGGTTTGAATGAACTGAATTGAATATCAGAAGTAAAGTTATTTTTTATTAGATCATACCAGCTTGAGACTTTAAAATAACTTGAAATTTATATTTATTTAAATTCAAATGAGTAAATGCTCTAAAGCAATACATATAAACCTATAATTTTACATTGTAATTCTAATAACAGTGAAGGGCTAAAACTAAATGTTTTCTGTGGTTTTTGCACTAGGTATAACCTTTTAATGTAGTTAAAAGCTATACTAAAGAGCATTTGAAAAGGGTTGTGCTTCTTTGTTTTAAATACATTATATGAAAAAAATTCATTGTAATGAATAACTCTACAATTGTGAAAATACCTGCCAATGCAAATATGATAATTTATTTGATCCTAAAGATCAAATTTTTTTTCATTGCTTTAAATATCATATTTAAAATAAGGAGAAAAAAATTTTGTTATCTTGTGTCAAAGCCAAGGGGATACATAGTTTTCTGTAGCATTTTAGGGTTGTAAATTAGGCTTTTTATTTTAGCAAAACCATTATTCTTAACATTGGACAATAACACTTGTAACAACTTGTTTTTCTTTATGATTTGCTGCATTCTTTTTAGCAAAAAAGGATTTGGGGGACTGTGTTCATTAGAGAGATTTGCCAGTAGTGCTCTATTTTGATTAGATCTTTCTCTGGTTTTGGTGCTAGGATAATGCCTGCTTTCAGGAGTAAGTTTGGAAATATTGCTTCTCTTTTGATTTCATGAAGAGTTTAAGGAACGGTAGCATTAGATCTTCTCTAAATTCCTTGCAGAATTCAGCAGTAGATACATCAGGACCTGGGATTTTCTTTATTGTTAAGTTTCTAATTATATCGTCAGTTTCATTGTCTGGTATTGAATTATTCAAAATCTTTATATTGTTTTGATTCAGCCCTGGTAATTCATATGAAGACATAGACGTAGGCAAAGGCATTATGAACAAACCTTGACCATGAAGGAAGTTATATAAAAAATCAACAAATGGGTTGTTTTCTTATTCAAGAGATATTTACAATAAAAGAAACTACCAGCAGAGTGAAGAGATAACCCACAGACTGGGGTGGGGGCGGGATGCTAGTTGTTTCTCCAACAAAAGACTAATATCTAGGAGGTCTTTTGCGTCTGTTGAAATGCTGGTGGTAGTCATGCTGCGTTGGGTGAGGGGTATAAAGTCTTTGCATCTCTACCCAGAGAGAAAATAAATTTAGCTCTGAGAAGTGACTCTGTAGTAGACAAAACAAAAAGGAAGAAGAGAAGAGAACTCACTGAGGAACAGCAACAAGAAATTAAAGATGTTTTTGAATTATTTGATACAAAGATGATGATACATAGATTATCATGAATTGAATGTGGCAATGAGAACCTTTGGGTTTGAAGTTGTTATGGTTTACGTCTAGTTGTCCCCCCAAAGCCTCATGCAGTCATGGGGCAGGGACTTCTATAGATTGAGACTTAACTCATGAGTCACTGGGATTGTGTGATTTAGTACTGATCTAGAGTTTGAGACTTGATCAATGATCCCTGGGATTATGTGTTTTAAGTACTGCTGAGACTATGGGCATGGCCTAAGGCAGGTAGGCTGAGGAAGAGAGCCTGAATGTAATATAAAGGGAGACAGAGAGACAGACTAGCACTGTTGCTCTGTTGTCTTGTTTGATTGGCTGCCTCTGTCACCATTTTGTTGCTGTTCCACTGCCATGAACTGGATGCTCTCTGCCCTGTTCCACTCAGCCTTGGGCCAGCCAAATATGGACTGAAACCTCCACTTTCCTTCCTCATTTTCAGTGTTGGGTATTTGTCCTAGCAACAAGTAAAGAGTAACTAAGACACAATTAAAAAAAAAAAAAAAAAAAAAAGGAAATGTACTGAAGATTCTTAAAGATTATGACAGAGAAGCTACAAGGAAAATCACCTTTGAAGACTTTAATAAAGTTGGGACAGACTAGATATTGGAAAGAGATCCACATGAAGAAATACTAAAGGCATTTAAACTATTTGATGATGGTGATTCAGGTAAAATAAGTTTGAGGAATTTGATATATGTTGCCAAAGAACTGGGAGAAAATATGAGTGATGAGGAACTTTGAGCTATGATAGAAGAATTTGATAAAGATGGTGATGGAGAAATAAATCAAGAGGAATTCATTGCTATTATGACTGGTGACATCTAAAGAATTCCAAGGATGAACACTAAGAATATTATAGTTGCCATCTTAAATTCTATTTTTGTGCCTGGAGCCATGTGAGAAAAGAAGTCAGTTTACTTCTTTTTTGCCAGAAGGACCAAAACTAAACATCTGTGTTTGTATTTACAACTTTAAGTTTCCTCAGATGAGCAATGTTGTTAGTATTGAAATAGCTTAGTTTTGTATTCATGAGTTTTATATAAAGTTTTTAGAGATCTAATCATGTGGGAGTTTTTAATTTAACATTAGTCTTCACTTTTATTTTGGTATACACACATCTAAATTGAATACATTTCTCAGATAAAGAAGTATAGACAAATAAATATATGAAAAAGTATTCAATGTAACATTATTTGAGAGATATAATTTTTAAAAATGCTGATATGGTATTTTACTCCAGAATGAATTGGTAGTATCAAGAAATCAACCAAAACAAATGCTGAGTGGGGCTGTGTAGAAAAATATATATTATGAAGACGCACTCTCTACTTTTTGTGGGAGTTTAGACTGGTACAACCATGATGAAAATCAAGGTTGAGATTCTTCAAAAAAACTAAAACTAGAGGCTTCATTTGACACAGCTTTTTTTCCTTGTTGACATCTTCCTGAAAGTTAAAAGCTTCATATCACAGTGTTAAGTATACACTCATATTTATCACAGAATAGTTTATAATAATTAAATATTATAAATGGGCTAAATATCCATCAATTAATGAATGGATAAATAAGATATGATTTTGTGGGTAAAGTGAAGTACTACTCTGCCATAAATGATAAATCTGAGACCCTACATGCTTAAATATCACATGGGTTTTCTGCTGTAAAAAACAGAAAGTGCAAATAGGCACAAAAATGTACAATAGATATTCGTAAATGGAAATCAAATATTCCAGTGAAAAAGAAAGCACATGAGAGGGAAAGATGGAAGCAGGTAATAGAACAGAATGAAAGAAATAGAAAACAAGTTCCTTAAGGACCAAACAGTCTAGCAGTAGTGATGGATGCTATAATAAAAATAAACACAATGGGTTTGACACAGAAACCTCCCTGGGCCCACTGGAAACTCATTTGACCCAGCAACCAGGCCCGGTATGTGAGGTAGACGACCCTGAGCCCGCCAGAAATTCATTTGACCTGGCAACTAGGCCTTGTGTGTGATGTAGACCATCCTGGGCCCACAGTAAACTCATTTGACTCAGAAACCAGACTCAGCACATCTAGTGTGGAAAGTTCTCATAGAACTTACTGCAGCAAAATTAGAGACAAGACCCACTCAGCTGATCCAGGAGCAAAACATCTTTCCAGAGTGGCAGAGCAGATCCACCTCCAAGGGCTATAGCAGGAAGAAGTGGAACTCAGCAGCCAGACTCAAGCCACATTCACCTGGATGACTTTGAATTTGGTAGGTCTGGACCTGGTGCTAAGGTAAGAACTCTACCAAAGCTCTACAACAAAAAATAATAGGCATCAATGAGAAAGAAGGAGTCAATACAAATGATATAAGAAGAATATGGGCAGAAATAGCAGAAAGCCTCCCAAATATGGACAGGCAATTTGACATTCAGATAACTGAAGTATATAGAACTTCAAATAACATCAACCCAATTTAAACCACAACCCAACATATAGTAGTTAAGATCCTAAAAATTCAGCACAGGAACCATATACTAAGAGCTGCTAGAGAAAAGAAACAGATCACATTTAAAGGAAAACCCAACAGAATAACAGCAGATTTCTCTGTGCAAACCATTAAGTCAAGAAGAGCATGGAGCAAAGTACTTCAAGTTTTCAAAAAAACAAGTTCCTGCCCAGACTGATATACTCTACAAAAGTCCAATTCAAGTTTACTGGTGAAGGCAAATGATTCCATGACAAAGAACAACTAAAGAATTTCATGATGACAAAGCCAGCCATGCGCAGTTTACTGAAAGATATTCTAGAGTGTTGGGAGCCGCAGGAAGCCAGGAATTTGATCAAGTGTGTGTAGGTGGGACTGAACCTCTGTGCCTGGAGCAGAAAGCTACCCCAGTGCTGAGAAAAACATCATGTTGAGAAAAACATCCTCTCTGGTTCAGGCCATTTATTGGATGCTGGGTAGCCTTGTGTCATTGGATGCAAACTTTGTAGAAGTATAAATAAAGGATCGTTTCTGTGTGCATTTGAGTTAGTCTTGCCTATCATCAGGCAGGCTGACGACCACCTAGCCCAACTTTTTTTCTTGTCTATCTTTCTCATTCCTACTGCAGTGTCTCCCGAGGGTTAAACCATTCACAGTAAGATCAATGGATCCCTACATTTACGGATCCCTACACTAGAGAGGGATCAAAATGTCCACAACTCCATGAAGGAAAATAGAAAGAACCTACCAAATAGGGCAAATAATTAAACACAGGAGAAAAAAGAGGAGTGCAAAAGTAGTCTTTGAACTGTTCTTTTGTATACAGCAGCAGAATATGTCCATCAGTATATTATACCAATGGAATTCTCCTCTACCCTATGGGTCATGATTCTGTCTGGGTGTACAGGGTGGATATCCAGGAAATAGTAGTAAGTCAGTCCCACAAGTGACACCCAGCCACCAGTAAGCATCATGGACACTCTGTCCACAAAATACTAGAACTTTATGCAATGTCCTATCTAAAAAACTGTTACAAGTTCTGGGCATATATTTGCCATTCCAGTCTTTATGTTATGTTTCATTCTCAGTAATTCTTGACTACCATGGAAACTTTTTCTTAGTCGATATCTTTGTGTATATTAACCTATTCAAATACTAGGAGAGTACCCTGAATTTATTAGTGATTTGTACTTATGATACACAACATTCTGGCCTCTAAGTTAGGCTTATAATTTGATTTGATTTTGGAATATTGTTGTGAAATATTTAATTTAATTTTAATTAATTAATATTTAATTAATTTCCTTAATATTGTTTAATTATAATTTTTGTTTTACGATTTATACTGTATCTCTGACTTATAATCTACTTATACATCATGGTATGATATTTTTTCCTAGTATTAGAAATTTTTAAAAGAATATATATATATATATATATATATATATATATATATATGTATACAAGATAGTTAAGATAGATATATAGCTATTTTGTCTTCGTTCATTGAGAATAAAAGTTTATACTAATATTGTTTAGACAAGATATCAGGTCTGAACCTTGTCTTCTAAATAACTACTATGAAGACAACAATAAGCATGGTATTAATCCTTGTAACCATCCTACTAACTTGTTCTGAAACTGTTTCATTGCTATTTTATCTTTTTTTCTCATTTGAAATGAATAAAAAAATAAAACTTAGAGAAAAAATAAAAATAAATGCAGAGACTTAATCCCAGGAAGATATGAGTTACTACATATTGTTGATATTTTAGCTTCCTGGAATGGTTCATTCTTGAAGGAATAGCTAGTGTTACTATAGTTTTTTAAAAAGTCAAACAGGGAATTTCAGCCAGAAATCATAAGTTAAGATGCTGAATTAGTAGATAGTGAAACCAATTTCAAGAAGTCCAGGACAAGTTTCATTTGCCATGGATCAAGGGCCTCTGAACACTGGGAAGGGACAAGACAAGAAATCAAGTTGTCAGTAGAAATCCAACTTTCTTTATGTATAGGTCAATAGCATTTATTTGGTGTACACTATTCCAGATTGTGGAACTACCATCACGACCAAAACAATATGTAAGACTACCTTCATATTGTTTAAGATGTGAAGAGAGACAGCCAGCATAGAATGTGCTTTGAATACAGATATTTTAGGTGTTATGAGAATTCTCCAAAGTTAACGTATAAATTTAATTTATAAAATTAATGGATATTTTCACAAAAATTTCACATAGAAAAAAGTGAAGTAGATATAGGTATTAACCAGTTTCATAGGCTGAAATATGTGCCCCAAATGTGACTGTATTTAGAGACAGGACTTTAAGAAAGGTGCCTAAGCTAAATTAGCTCATTTATGTAGGTCTTTGTCCAATCTAATCAGTGTCTTCATGACAGGAAATTTGGACATGCAGAAAGACACTACAGATGTAAACAGAGAAATGATCGTGCTATGTAGCCCATCTGCTAGTGAGAGACAAACTGCAGAAGGCATCAAACTATCTAGCACCCTTACCTAGAAGATTCAACCTCAAGTACAACAGTGTAAAGAGTGCTCCAGCAGGAGACAAGACTACTAAGTTGGAGGCACGTTATGTCTAGGAAGCTAAGAAGTCTCTGTATGCTGAAAGGATAAGTGGAATGTTCAAGTGGTGGGAAATGTGAGTGGAGCTGGGTACAAGGATCAGGTTTGTTAACACGATAGAAAATTTGGGCTTTTCCACATCAATGAGCTGTTGAAAGATATTAACTCAAAGAAAGGAAGTGGGAAAAGTAAGATTTTAATTGACAAGAGGTGTCCTGATGGAAGAATTAAGAAAGTGCTATGCGGACCAGGCTGAGGTCAAGAATAAACAAGCTGCAGGTCTGACCTAGTTAAGATGTGATAATGCTTCTAGATGCAATAATAGAGGTCAAGATAAAGGAAGATGAGGATATGGAGAGGGTAATTGCCAAGAAGAATTGGATGGTTTTATTCACGTTCACCTGGAGGAGTAGAAAACAAAAAGATGAGTCCAAGATTACATCCACTTTTGACTCCGTATGGGAAGATAAATGAGATTTATCCTCATTCACTGAGATGTGGGAAAACAAGTAAAATTGCTGATCAGTGGGTATTATCAAGTTGGTTCTAAACTTTTGAGGTAAGGTACTGGGCTCTGGCATTGGTCAGTTTTCCACTGTTGGAGCACAATATTCCACACCCACAACTTAAAGGAAGAAAGGTTTCACTTGGCTCATAGTTTCATAGAATAACATCCAAGCTTGCCAGCTGCACTGCAGGAGCCTACTGGCAAACAGGCACAGTACAGCAAACATTCTTGGCTCACGAAGGCTGCTGCACAGCAGGAGAGTGGCACAGGACATCTACCGGATGTAGACCCTGGGCCAGCCCCCCATGATTCCATCAGACATACCAAGATGTGACGCTACCACCCCCAGGTAGAATCCAGAGCCAATCAGGTTGATCTTCCATTTTACTTTTCAGAGATATAAGAGTTTGAAAACATGCACATAGTTCACTTAAGACACAGATAGGATAGAGAATTTTTTAAGTACAGAAAACACATGCATGTTTAAACTTAAATGTGAAGGAGCCACAGAAGAGTTATAGAGGGTTTGTAATAATGGGATAACATTGATATATAACATATTTATTTTATGCACACCTCTGTTTAAATGCTTTACTGAAAATAAAACAGACCCAGAGTATTATTCTTAATCAAGGATAAGACATAATGGTTTTGAGATGACTAGATATATTTCCTTAACTTGCATAGTTATAGAGTCAGGTTTGAAACACAGAAATACTAAGTCTGCAGTCAGTGTTTCTCTGAAGGCACAGCCAATAGGATACTTTCAAGGGATGATCTGACATAATTGCATTGTTGGAACTGAAGACATGATGAGTTTAAGAGCAAACTTCCTTTTGGAAAGGAAAACTTCAGCTCTCGAGGGGAAATCTGTGAGTATGTTTCTTTTCTTTTGGAAAAGTTAAGTATGTATGGCTTTTTCCATTAAAAAAAAAAAAAAAAAGAAGCCAGGAGAACTTACAGCAGATAATAATAGATTGGATGCTTTGTTGCAAAAGTATCTAGATTATTTTAATATATAAGGAGTAAGTACAAAATAATGGTAAATGGTAGAATTCAGTTTTTTTCAGTCATGCAGTTTGTAGAAGAAAAACTCATTGTTTCCCTAGAAAGACGTGTGTGTGTGTGTGTGTGTGTGTGTGAGAGAGAGAGAGAGAGAGAGAGACAGACAGACAGACAGACAGACAGACAGAGACAGACAGACAGACAGACAGAGAGAGAGAGGGAGGGAGGGAGGGAGAGAGGGAGGGAGGGAGAGAGAGAGAATTTTAGTACTTTAGGAAAAACTTTCTCAAATACCAAAGCATGAAAAAAATTACCACCTCCCGCCTCTTGTGCTGGAGAACGCTAACATCTCCCTTGCTCGGAGCATCCAGAATTCAGTGTAGGTCTAAAGCTCCAGCTGAAATCTTATGAAAGCAAAGAATGCAAGAAAAAGAATGGAGGAGGAATCCCATTGTCCTACAGGCATGCGCATCATTTCTAAAAAGGAACAAAAAGTTAAACAAAAGAACAGAAAAAGAGGGGCTGGGGTTAGCTCAGCCGCACAGCATCTGCCTGGCAAGTGTGAGGTCTTGAGTTCAATTCCTGGTACAAAAAAAGAAAAAGGAACAGAAAAAGAAGACGGGGAACAGGACATAAGAACCTGAGAGGATTCTATATTCTGAAAGCTTAACTACAGAAGCAAAGATATCGGGAAAGTAAATGTGAGTGTTGTGCATTGACTGAAAAATTTCCTCTGATAGCTTAGGGCAAAAATTTCTTCTTCCTTTTACAGATGCCCATCCATATTCAGTGTAATGGAAAATATTAGGATTGATATTTGGAAAATTGCTAGCTGCTAGCTGGCCACACTTCTTTTCCCACACTTTGTCTGAAATATACAGTGCATGTAGCTACAAAGAAGTTATAATAGGTGGGGCTAGGGAGATAGCACGGTGTAAAGTCCCTGCCTGGCAAGTGCAAGGACCCACATTCAATCCACCCCACCCGACCCTCACCCCATAATCCCAGCACTGACGAGGCTGAGACAGGAGGATCACTGCAAATCCAAGCTGTATAGAGATCCTATACCAAACAAATAATTTTTTTTTAAAGAACTCCTAGTAGTAAACTCCTAATAGTAAAGAACAGCTCAAACTTGAATACACAACATTTAAAATAAAAGGACAGAGAATGCAGGAAATTCTCTCACCCAAAACCAAATTTTTTCTCATGCTCTGATACTCATTAAAAATATTAAAGTTTAACCATATTGGGAGTACTTTTCTGTTCAACACTTCACAATCATTAATTCATCCTATTTTTAATAAGTATTATGATTCTATCAATACTGTGAAAAGATTTAATCATACATATAACTATTTACATAAAAATACATTCATGGGCCTCGTGTGGTGGCACACACCTGTAATCCCAGCACTTGGGAGGCTGAGGCAGAGGATCATTGACCAACCTGGGCCACAGAAGTGAGCTCAAGGCTGGCCTGAACTGCATAGGGAGACCCTGTCTCAAAAAGACAAAATAATAATAATAATAATACATTCATAGTCCACCCAAGCTAGATGATAATGCACGTCTTGGGATATGTGTCTTTCTAATATTATTATAGAGATATGTACATATAAATATTGAAGATAATATTTTTCAATCTTTAAAGATTCTTATATTATTTATAGATTTTTAAAAACATTTTATTTTTTATTTGGGACAGGGTCTTACTATGAAGGTCAGACTCATAGTGATCTTCCTGTCTTGGCCTCCCCAGGACTAAGATTACAGGTGTGAGCCACCACAAGTGGTTTGGGTGGCCTCAATACTCCATGTAGTATTTATTTTTTTATCTATTGATGGATATACAGGTTGTTTCTAATATTTAACTGTTCTGAATTATGAGTATGCATTTATTGTTGTACATGATATATTTAACGTCTTCAGGAAGACACTTAGGAGAATAACTGGGTTGGAAGGAATTTCTAGTTTTACTTTAGCAGAATCTGAGTATGAATTTCCAGAGTAATTGCATTAGTTTACATGTCTACTCACAATTTAAAATTACTCTACCACACATTGTTATTATTAGATTTTGTTATGATACCCATGATTTCTGGGATAAGAAAGAATTTCAATTTGCATTTTAATAATGATCAGACATGTCCAAGATTTTTAATGTATTTATTGGCAATTTGTAATGCTGAGAAGTTTCAAACAGGACCCTGTGCTTGCCAGGCAGGTGCTTATGCTGCAGAGCTATCTCCCCAGCCATTTCCCTATTCTTTAAGTTGTCTTTTCACTGTGTTGTTTTGTTGTCCCCATGCTTTCTAATTTTGTATGATCTCACTATTTGAGATCATAGTACCAAATGCTTGATACTATTTTTCTTTTTTATGTGTTTAGTACAAGGTCTACAGGATCTCACTACACAGACTGGACTCATACTGATCCTTCTGTTTTCAACCTCCCAAGAGCTAGGATTACAGTTGCACAACACCAAGCCCAGTCTCCATTCTGGTCTCAGTGCACTTTGGGGGTGGAGCTGGCAGTACATTTCGGGCATCAAACCCTAGTGGCTGCGCTCTGCTGAAGCAGGTGCTTTAGTATGCTGAGCTATATGGTCGGCCCTGGTACTATTTCTGGTACCACTCAAGTTGTTTCTGTTCAGAAAGTCCTTGCCTTTGCATGCGTATTCTAGATTCTTCCCCATTTATCTTCCAGAACAATATTTCTGTGGTAACGTCTAGATATTGATATACTTTAATATTTGTTTAGTATATGTTGAGATGTACAGGTCTAGTTTCAATCTCCTGCATATGGATAGCCAGGGTATTTCCAGCACCATTCCCCAAGAATATCTTTCCTCCAGTGTATGTGTTTAGTCCCTTTTTCAAATGAGTGTGCCTGGAGGCATTTCTACTTTCTCTGCTCTGTTCCACAGATCAACATGTCTTTGTTTATGCTAGCACCACGCGGTTGTTATCACAGTAACTGTGTAATACAACTTCAAACCTGGTATCATGGTGCTTCCTGCATTGTTCTTGTTACTCAGGATTGGTTTTGCTCTTTTAGGTCTTTGGAGAGTGAAAACAAATTTTAAAATTATATTTTCTAATTCTGTAAGAGAAGCTATTAGCATTTTAATTGAGATTGTATTGAATACATATCAACTTTGGAAATATGGCCATTTGATTTCATGTGATCTGCCTATCCAAGAACAGGAGATCACATTACTTTCTTAGGTCCTCTTCAATCTCTGCTTGCAGGGTACCATAGCATTTGTTGTAGAGGTCATTAACATCCTTGGTTATGTTAATTCCTAAGCACTGAATGTTATTTCGTGTTATTGCACATGGCATTTTTTCCTAATTTCTTTCATGATGAGTTTCTTACCTGTTAAATAATTCTATTTAACGTTAGTATTGATTTTTGTATCCTGTTATATTGTTGAATTTGGGTATTAATTTTAGGAGCATTTGGTGGAATCTTTCAGAATTTTTTTATATAAAGAATCACACCATGTGCAAACAGTGATAATTTCATATATATATATATATATATATATATATATATATATATGTAATTTATCTTGATTGTTTTGACTAATTTTTCAAAAACAATATAAATCAAAAGTGTTGATAGTGAACACTTTCATCTTATTCCTAGTTTTTATTTTTATTTTTTATATTTTGTTTTTTTGGAACTGGAAATCAACCTCAGGATCTTGTGCTTGCCAGGCACATGCTTTGCCACTGACCTATATCCCTGGTCCCATTATTCCTGATTTTTGAGGGAAATTTAATTTTCCCCATTTAATGTGATGTGGGCTGTAGGCCTGTTGTTATGTTTTGTATCTAGGTGTCCACCCAAAGCCTCAGGTAGTCAAAAGGCAGCTTCTAGAGTTTGCAATTAATTTATGATCCTATGCAGGGATTATGAGTGTACCCTGGGGTGGACAATCTGCATTTCAATGTAAGGACTGGAAAAAGCTTGTTAGCTGCTGCAGGTGCTGCATCTTGTTTTGCTCTTTGCTGTTTTCTGCTGCCAATAATAGTTGTACCCTGACTTGTGCCAGTCTGCCCTGGAGCCAGATGGGTATGGACTGTATCTTCCACTCACTGTGAGTGAAATAAACCTTTCCTTCCTTAATTTAGGATGTCAGATATTTCATCCTAGCAAGAAGAAAAAAGTAACTGAGATACCTCCTATAACTGGCTCTTCTTAGATTACCATAACATCCATCTTTATATCTTTACTTCCTTTTTTCTCATAAATGATCATTACATTGTATTTTGTCAAGGGCTTTTTCTATAACTGTTGAGATTACTGTGTAATGTTCATCCTTTCTTTTGTGTGATGCATTGTATGTATTTTCTTGCATACGTTAGACTACTGCTATACCACTTAGATGAAGCCCACTTAGTTGAGATGTATGATCTTACTGATGATTTATTGCATTCCATCAGCTAGCATCTTGTTGAGGGTTTTTGTATTTATATTCATTAAAGTTTGGCCTATAGTTATCATTTTTGATAGAATCCTTCCCTGGTTTTGGAATCAGGGTAATTCTTGGTAGTGGGAATCACTTTGAGATGATTCCTGTCCTTCTTTTTCCTTGAATTTGAGGAATATTGATATTAGATCTTCCCTGAAGTTATTGTACAATTCATGGGTAAATTTGTCAGTACCTGGACATTTCTTAATTGGTAGGATTTTTATTGTGGCTCCAATTCCATTAGCAATTATTAAATTGTGTAGACTTTATAAATCTTCTTGATTGTGTTTACTTGTACCTACTCTTCTATCCATTCTTTCTGAATTCTTCACTTTATTGGTTTATAGATTTGTCAAATAGTTGATAACAACATTCTCAGTTTCATTATGATTTCAACTTTTTCACTTTTAACTTCAGTGATTTGAATTTTTACTCTTTCAGAGAACCAGTTCTTTAATTCATTGATCCTTTTATGGTGTTTTACCTTTGTTTTATTTATTTCTGCTCTGATCACTGTAATTTCTTCCCTGTACTAGTTTTCAATTTGGTCTCTTGTTTTTCTATGACCTTTGAGTAGCCTTGGTTTATTTCTTTGGGCTTACCCTGTCTTTCTAATGAGACTATTCAAAGCTAATAAGCCTTTTTTCTTAAAAATGTTTTTATTGTGTCTTATAAATTCTGTTCTTGAAGTTTGAAACTGAATTCTAGGAACTATCTTAACACTCTTTGATTTCTTCTATGATGTACTTATAATTCAAGAGTATGTTGTTTAATTTCCATGCATTTACCAAATTTCTGCAGCTTCTTTGTTATTGAGTTCTATTGTCCCTGTACTATGACCTGATAATATGCATGGTACACTTTTGATAAGGAAATGCCTTTAAAAACATTATTGAATATCTGAATGATACAGCATGAAAGAAATATTCTATAATTTTTGACCTATAATTTTCCATTAAGATAATTTTAAATTATCACTAATGTAGGTAATTCAGCAATAAATATACAATTTCTATCCTTCCAAACTCATTTTACATTTTTGTATTAGGGCATTTTCCTAAGCTCAAACTATAAAGTCAATGAATTGAAAATTTAAAAAGTGTTCAATTAACTGTATTATATCTCTTTACAGAAAAGCCTATGATAATTTCTTCACCTCACAAAACATATCAGACTTCTTCACATAAAGAAGAAAAAGATCACTTTATAGAACAAATGTATTTAAAAGTTATAATCTCTCCAAGAAAGCAAAAGCTAATTTTATATAGGGCTTTAAGAAGTGAAGTTAAGAAACTGACAGAAGTCTAGAGATAGGAGATCTTCCAGGTTAGATGAATGTCTCTCATTTTGGGGATGCGAGCTTGGTACAATGCGTCTATCACTGATTAGCTAATTTTCCAGTGTATGGCTCTGCAGCCCTTTGCATGACTCCAAACCACAGTCATTGGTGCCAAATATTACTGGGCAATGAAGGAAAGTGTAAAGCTGACTATTGTCACTGGGCCACAGATTAGCGTGATGACCTGGGTATGTCCCAAATTTTGGCCATTTTAATTTCTAAGTATAAAAGTTTCATTTTGATATCATATACCAACATGAATGCAAAATCATATTGGAACTATTTAAAATATTAAGGGCAAAAGATGTTATTTTATCAGCATTCTGATTTGTATTGTTATTTAGGTTGAGCTTTTTTCCACTTTTAGAATTCTTCAGCAAGGTTTTCTTCATATTTGTGCTTCAGTATGACATTTTTCTAATTAATTTTATGAGTCTCTTTAGGTTTAATAAAACACTTTTGGCTAGAACATGCAAAAAGCAATATTTTCCTTTGTTTTGAATGATTCACTTTCATTCATTTCATAACCAACATTTTCTTCCAAACCACATCTCAGGCATTTATTATCTCAACAGTAGAATATTCACCTGGTTGCCTGCGCAGGTCCCAACACCAGTTTCTTTCCTCCAGCCATTCGCCTTACTGCCGCTTATCTTCCTCTAACACTGATTGTGTGAAATCAACTTTCCTCCAGAAGAGCCTCCAGTGATAGCTTCTGGTCAAAACATGAAATCCTACATTGCTCCACAGTCCTTTCACATGTATATCCCACTTGTGACTTCCTTCACACAAATCCTAGACTCCAGACAAGAGGTAATCCGACTAGAGCCACATAATATACTGAGAACTGTGATGGGTCTAACATTAACTGGTCCAGTGAAGAAGAAAGATATGCTGCTCAGAGGAAATAATGCACAAGCTGAAAAAGTCGGTTCCAAACACAAAATGTACAAAATACATAAAACTCCCAGGAGCTGTAGATGGCTTTGCATAGGGTGAGCATAAAGGATACTGGTGAGCTGTGAGGCTAGAGATGAAAAATGTACAAATTATAGAATGTGGATGAGTAATATGAAGTTTCCTTCACCACGTATGATTGGCAAGATTGGCTGGCCCTTGCCATATGAGTGACAGGGAAACAAAATGGGTGACATAATTTTGACTGAGATGACCACCAAATAAATGCTGGATGCACAAATAGAAACATCTGGAGGAGAAAGCATGGTCAAGATCGAGAATAGATTGAGTTTGAGATCTACCAGGTAGGGTCTGTGCCACTGAGCTGCTCCCAGGAAATACAACCAGGGAAATTTAATTCAGTGTTCCTTTCTGAGCCTCAGATCACAGAGTTCCCTCGCCTGGGGCACTTCCTTTTTGCCTTCTCACTCTTCATATCTATCCCAAATTATAGCCTAGGTCTGACCCATCAATCATTGGAATCATCTACCTGAGTTCAGTTAAAATACTTGCTAAAATGTACTTTTTTCTTTTTAAAATTTTATTACTGCTTTTCGGCCGGAACCGCCATCTTCCAGTAATTTGTCAAAATGACTAACACAAAGGGCAAGAGGAGGGGAACCCGTTATATGTTCTCCAGGCCCTTTAGAAAACATGGGGTGGGTCCTTTGGCCACATACATGCGAATCTACAAAAAGGGTGACATTGTAGACATCAAGGGAATGGGTACTGTGCAAAAAGGAATGCCTCACAAATGTTACCATGGCAAAACAGGAAGAGTCTACAACGTTACCCAGCACGCTGTTGGCATTGTTGTAAACAAGCAAGTTAAGGGCAAGATACTTGCCAAGAGGATTAATGTA
>PVJA010020099.1:5784-37563 GCA_004027025.1 Myocastor coypus | reverse complement strand
AAAAAAAAAAAAAAAAAAAAAAAAAAAAACTGATCTGATGATGAAAATATGTAATATAACCATTGCTAAATTTAAACAATAACCGGGCGTGGTGGCTCACGCCTGTAATCCCAGCACTTGGGAGGCTGAGGCAGGAGGATTGGTGTGAGTTCGAGACCAGCCTGGGCTACCAAAGTGAGCTCAAGGCCAGCCTCAACTGCATAGCGAGACCCTGTCTAAAAAAGACAAAAAAAAAAAAAATTTAAACAATAAAAATATTAAATTAAAAAAAATTATGTTCACAACTGAGAAGTACATAATCTACACAACTGTTTTGTATATTTACATCATCTCTAGATTATTTATACTACCTAATAAAATGCAAATGCTATGTAAGTAGTTGTTATATTGCTTAGGGTAAAAGGAAAAAGTCTATACATGTTCAATATAGATAAACTCTTTTTTTTTCTTAAATGTTTTCAATTCACAGTTGGTTGAATTCACAGAATTACTGAGGGCAAACTGTCACCTACACTTGTAAAAATGTACATGTGGCTAGGTCTGCTGCTCAATGAGGGTCAGTGCACTGGGGGCACTGGGAGAGACACCAGAGTGTCCAAGTGACAGAGACTTGTTGGGGTAGGCTCTTGGATTAGGCCTGGCCTGCCCCACATAGACAAGCTCTCAGGCTGTGCCAGGCAACCACTATTACCTGGAGCGTCCCCATCCACCACAAGTGTCACATGAGCTATGTTGACAATTTTAGGGTTCAACAGCCACATTTCTTTAAAAAATAAAGAGCAGCAGATAAAATTACTTTCTATAGTATATTTTACCACTATATGCAAAATATTATTTCAGCATGAAGAATTATATTTTGCCTTCTTCTCTTAATAAGTTTTTTGAAGCTCAACCTATTTTCTCAACTTCTAGCACATCAAATTCAGACTGCTATATTTCAAGGGCTCAATAGTGACATGGTTAGGGGCTCTTGCCTTGCATGAGCTGATTAGATGGCTTGATAAATATATATATATATATATATATATATATATATATGCATTTATTTTGGTCTTTTTGAGACAGGGGATCCCTGTCTCAAATCCAGCCATTTAGGCTGGCTTGAACTCATTTTGTAGCCCAGGCTGGCCTTGAACTCAAAGGGATCCTTCTGCCTCAGCCTCCTGAGTGCCGGAGGCATGTGGCATCACGCCTAACTTAGAGGACTTGTTAAAATCCAGCCAGCAGAGCCCATCCCAGAACTGGATTCTTCAGCGTGGGGTAGAACTAAGAATATTTCTTTTTTTTTTTTTTTTTTTTTTTTTTTGTGGGACCAGGGTTCAAACTCACGACCTTGCACTTGCCCAGCAGGCACTTGTGCCTCGGAGCTATCTCCCCAGCCCCCAAGAATATTTCTTGATAGTTAGTTCTTGACTGCTAGCAGCTAGGACTCCTTTACTCTAGGAAGCAGAGATGTCATGTTAGACCCAAACCCAGCTGTTTAATAAGGTCTCCAGTCTGGCAACGCAAGATTTCCCTGGCCCATTGTTGCTGAGAAGAAAGTAAAAACAGCACACGGGGTTCTAAGACTCTTTGGTTACAAAAATACTAATTGAAAAAAGTACAAATTCTCATGTACAAATTCCAGGGGCATTTGGAGACAGGGAAAATGTAAATGAAAATATCTTTTATGAGACCATATTTCATGGGACTTTATCACTCAGGAGGGATACTTCTAGTTTGTTTCTTGTTTACTTGCTTGCTTGTGTAGAGACAAGTAAACTGAGGCTGAGGAAGGCTGAGTCTGAGTGGTTTTGCCCTGAGTCATTGACAGCTTGAGATTCAGGTTCAAAGAACTTTCTATATTTTTCTTTGCAATAAAAATTCCTGACTCAGTTACTAGTCCTGACCCATCATGAGCTCTGCAGCTGGAAACGAGACTGTAGGGGCCAATCATCTGGTGGTGGGAACTCATACACACTTGGACCAAGACCTTCCAGGAGAAAAGGATAAACCTTACTTGTCAATGTATTTGCCGAATCCAAAATCCAGCATATTCAATAGGCAAGTTGTTTCCGTGGGATTTATTTCATAACCAACAATCTCACTGATCTGCAAAGAAAAAAAGGAAAATACTTGCTGTCTGAGACAGAGTTGTCCAATAGACATCCTTGTGATAACACTGCTTCTTCATCTGTGCTATCTACTACTATAGCTGCCAGCCCCACAGACTGTGGAGCACTGAAGTCTGAGGCTAGTATGACCAAGGGACTGACTTTTCACTTTTATTTAATTTTAACTAATTCAAATTCAGCTAAATAACCACAGGTAGCTAGGGGCGATTAAATTAGATAGTGCAGGTCTCAGGATCTGGGAGGCAGCCTAGAGCTGTACCACCTTGTCTGCTTTCTAGGCATGAGTGTCCCACTATCTGTGAACACCTGAAGGGTTGGATGGGCTCTGCTTTGTCGCCGTGCTGCAAGATCCTGTACAAAACGTCATCTGTGATTGAAGTTGACGTAAGATTATCTGAGTAAAGGGAGGAAGTCCTGAGTCCACAAGACGGGCAGACTCCCAAATTCTGTGACCTAGAGTGCTGAGGAGGGACTCTCTCCTTCAGAACATCCTTGCTTGGATATGATAACAGTACATTACAGACAAGAATGAAGATGTCACAATGAAATCCGTACTTCTGTACTGCTAGCATATACCATAAATTGCAACTTTAGGAATCAAACAAACAAAAGCCTCTCGGGCCCGGCAGGATAGCTCAGTGGTCTAAAGCGCCTGCTTAAGAAAGCTTAGGCAGCTTCAGGGACCGCGGTTCGATCCCCAGTACCACATGCTGCGCCAGCCCTGCCCTCAGGGCAGGCTGAGCCGGCCATAAAAATAAATAAACAAACTAAAGTTCTGAAACAAAACAAACAAACAAACAAAAAAAAGCCTTTCTACCCCACAGGGCCTACTTGTTGGAAGCTCCCATTCTTCTCATGTAAATACTTTCCCAAGTTTGTCTCCTAAGTACAAACACTCCTGAGCAACGTCTTACATGAAGAATCTCTTAAGTGATACTTCTCAGAGACAGACAGATCTGTCCTGTGTGCTGAAGAATACATGGAGACTGAAGGAGAATGAGGCTCTGTGAAGGCTCTACCCTGCCTACTGTTCAATTTTGCCCCGTCTAGCCCCATGGGATTGAAGGATGACAGAGCAGGAGGTAACATAGGAGCCTCGTCATGTTCTGTCTGTCTCAGCCCTGGGTCCTAGGGTCCCCGTATTTGGTCAGCACCAACAGATGTTTATGGAATGAAAGCATGAATGAGCCGGCTAATCCAAGTGGCTTCCCGAACTGAGTTCTGAGGACACCTGGAGGATCAGGAAGGTAATTAGAATAATAAAAGTAAGTAACATCTTATGGAGAGCTTACTATACAGTAGGCGCTATTTCAGAACTCCCACAACACAAGGAGGTAGACACTAACGTAGTATTAATTCCATTTTACATACAAGGACAATGAGCTCAGTGACACTGCCCAACATCACTGTGCTAACAAATGGCAAAACAGCATCTGGGTCCTATTCCAATTCTGGACCAAAGCTCTTATCCAGCGTCTCTCATGGGTCACTTCAGAACTCTAGAAAGGACAATTCATACTCTGTTGCACAAAAATAACATGTTTTGGTAGAGTTGTATAGTGCCCAGTGTGTACAACTGTTCCTGTTTGTCCCTGGCTCTCATTCATTCTCTTATACCTGACAGTGCAGCTTGGAGCAACACAATGCTACAGCCATGTACAGCAGCTAACATAGTACCTGGCCCACTGTAAGGACTGAGATTGGTATATTTAGCTTTAAATTGCCTTTAAAGGTTAGCAGACTATCTGGTTCCCTAATCCCAAAACCCTGGGTCTACACAGGACAGCAAATTGGTGGGCAGCCACTGGCCTCAGTGGCTCTTGAACACTATTATTATTATCTAACTATAAATCTAATAAATAATTTTCCAATTTATTTATAAATGCAAATTCTAAATGGCTAGCAATAGTTGGGATTTTTTAAAGTGCCCATATGTGAAAACAGTATCATCATAGAGGAAGTACCAGGGAAAGGGAATCCTTGGATGGTGGTGATGGTGATGGTGATGGCGATGGTGGTGATTTTAATGTAGTTAGTACAGGATCTACAGGGTCTCACCACACAGATTGGACTTATAGTGATCCTCTTGTTTTTCAGCCTCCCAAGCACTGGAATTACAGATGAGCACCACCATGCCCAGTCTGAATCACTCTCAGCGCACCCCAGGGGTGGGGCTAGCACAGTTCACTGGGGATCAAATCCCCAGCCCCTGTGTCTGCCTAAGCAGGCTCTTTAATCCACTGAGCTATCTGGTCAACCCTCTCTTGGATTATTTTTAAGCATGGTTAAGGAAACTTTTTTTTTCTTTGTCTTTTTGAGACAAGTTCTTAGTATGCAGTTCACACTGGCCTTGAGCTCACTTTTGTAGCCCAGGCTGGTCTTGAACTCACATCGATCCTCCTGCCTCAGCCTCCTGAGTGCTGGGATTACAGGCATGCACCACCATGCCTGGCAGTTAAGGAAACTTTTGATAGTGCCATCTCATTGGGAAATGGTACTACCAGAGTTTCCCAGTCCATCCAGCTGCCCTCACCCTATCTCCCAAAGCTGGTCATAGCTCTAGACTGGCCATGTTTGTTGGGAAGGAGCCCTAGGAGCGCCAAGTGATGACAACTGATCTTTGTAGATCTCTTAACAGCAGATTCAAGACTACAGATCTACTCAGACAACCTCTCTCTGTCTTGCTTAGGTATCCAATATCAAGGCATTGTGGAAAATCTAAAGTAGTTCCTCTCTCAGAGAAACCCAGAACTTCTTAAGGAGCATGACCTCTTTCTCTTGGACACATCAGCATGTGTCTAGACTCTGGGTTCAGGGGCCCATTCTCTTGAAGGTGTTGCACATGTCACACTAGGTACTCCCAGAGACCATGCCTTCAACCTTATACTTGTTCTGAGGGAATTTTAGGCCAGGTATTCATGATTTAGACCAGAATGTCCCTCACAGGCCCACATGTTGAAACCTTGGTCTTCAATGCAGGAATTTCCAAAGGCAGGGCTTTGGAAGGGAGATTGGTCATGAGGATTAATCTACTGATAACTTCATAATCTGGCGAGGTATTGGGAAGTGATAGAAACTTAGAAGGTAGACCTAGTTAGCACTGTCCTATGTTTTATCTCTAGTGCCTTTCTCTTCCTCTCCTCTGCTGTCTTCTTTCCCTGGCTGCTGACTACCATGAGGTGAGATTTGTTTCACCACATCTTTCTGCCATGTTTCTGCCTCACCATGGACTTAAAACCACAAACTGAAGTCTCCAATATGGTGAGCCAAAGTGTATCTTTCATCCTTTAAATTGATTTTCATGGGTATTTTGTTACAGCAATGCAAAGCTGAAACATCAAGTCAAAGAAGACTCTTCCAACTCTTCTCTACCCCACAGATGGTAACTCCCTGATAGAGAGTGTTTCAAGGACACTTCTAGACCTTGAATGTGATGATTATTTTAGAAACGCAGCGAATTTCTTTTTTTCTCCTTTGTGTTCACACCACATTTATCACCCTCACACTTGGTTGTTTATAAAAATCCCAACTATTTTTAGGGAGGATATTTGTTATTCTCATTTATAGGCTCACAGGGCAGAAATGAGAGTGTGAAATTATTTCTGAACACAGCCTCTTTGACTATAAAACTCCATACCAAAGTCGGCCTGAAGGGCCGGCCAAATAGCTCAGCAGATTAAAGCACCTGCAAGCAGGCACAGGGGCTGGGGGGCTCAGCACGCTGAGATGGTAATTGAGACTGGGTATGATGCCCAGCACCTATAGTCCCAGTTCTGGGGAGGCTATAAACAAGCAGGTAACTACAAGTCTGATCTGGTAGTGAGACCCTGAACATTACAGATCTTTCCCTAAATACACAACATACACACACACACACACACACACTCAAGTCAGCCTGAGCAGGACTCATCTGGCAATATTAGCAAGCCCTTGTGGGAAAGATGTGGTATTTGTTTTTTGTGTATGCTAGGCCAAGGAATAAATCAAGGCTTTCCTGCTAGAATTTAACACCCTTGTCACCTTCTGGGACCTCTAGTGGCCATTTTCTTAGGAAAGCAGAAAAGGAAACCCTCCATAGCTAGCAGCTAAGAAAATATTCAAGCATCAGCAATGGCCCCAACAAAAAGGGTCAACCTGTTTATAAGGCAGGGGCCTACCCACACCCTTCCTTCAGAAAACAGGCTCCTCACTGTCCCTCTGGTCCCAAACAGATT
Source organism: Myocastor coypus (assembly GCA_004027025.1). Taxonomy (NCBI): domain Eukaryota; kingdom Metazoa; phylum Chordata; class Mammalia; order Rodentia; family Myocastoridae; genus Myocastor; species Myocastor coypus. The sequence continues at coordinate 31,235 of PVJA010020099.1, read as the reverse complement.
CTTCTTTGACAGGGCACAACTATACTCAGTAATGTTTCTTGTCTTAAAGAAGGAACAAGGATCAGGACCAAGACCTAGCAAGGACAGGGCCACCTAGACAGGCTGGGACAGGAACCTGTTGCCAGTGTCGGTCCTTCATGCCTGGATTGCAGGAGATGCTGAGGATGGGAAGGTGCTGCTTGAACTTCTCCACCTTTAGCCTGACATTTTCTGCCAAGCGCCTGGGTGCCGGCACGTCGGTGAAGGTCTTGGTCAGCTTATATATCGTCCTCCACATGTTTCCTATCTCTTCCGTGATTTCCTCAGCATTCAGCAAAAAGAGGGGCCCTGGAACAGGAGACAGGAACAGGGGAGAAGCTCAGATAAATGAGAGCATGTCTGTCCTCTGTAATTCCCAGGACTGAGAACAGTGCAAGTTGTACAGGACTGGACAAGCACAGACCGGCTGTGTGTGGAGGCGCACTCCTGTAGTCCTGGCACGCTGGGAAGCTGAGGCAAGGGAATGGAAAGTTTGAGTCCACCTTGGCAACTTAACAACGGGTGAGATTTGTCCTCGGAAATAAAAAGGGCTGAGACAGAGCTCAATGTGAAGGCCTGGGTTTTATCCTCAATACCAAAAAAAAAAAAAAAAAAAAAAAAAAAAAGGCTCTGGGTTTGAGCCTGGAGTTACAACCTCCGCAGAACCAATGTAAAGTGGTGGGCATGTTGCTGAGCTTGTCCAGGCCTCAGTAGCTTCACCTGTGACACAGGAATGATCACAGGCCCCTCCAAGGATCATGGTGACGACCACGCGCAGCCACATCAGCAAATCAGCTGACAGTATGCCTGGTGGATGCTGGGTAGACGGTAGGGCGATGGTCCCCGCTAGCTCCAAGTGCTGTCTCAGTATGGGAACAAGCTCCACGGACGCAGGGGAATAGTAACTGCAGAAGGTGGGCGACAGAGCTGTGGGCGCCCTCCGCACAGTTCTGGCAACTGTCCTGCACCTATTCATTTATGTAATCAGGAACCAAACTCCAACTTTGCGCTTGTCACTGAGCTGTATCTCTGGCCCCTCTGCAATGATTTAAAGGAAAACTACCCCAAAACAGCAATTTCCTTCTCCCTTGCCCCTGCTTTCCTTTGCAGGGAATCTTTAATATTTGGGTTTCACATTCAGCCAAAATCTAAGCCACTGCTTTCCCCAGGGTATTTCAAATTAGCATAAACTCTTGCATCTCCCTGTTGCTAATTTACTCCAAGACACTTTCCTGTTAGGGCTGCCTCGGCTAAACACAGCCTCGTTTATGTAGCACACTGCATCAACCCCCTCTCCCCTCCCCTCTGCTCCCCTTTCCTTTCCCCTCTTCCTTTCCCCTTCTCCCTCCTCCTCCCTCCCTCTCTTCTGGGGCCAGATCCTGCCATGTTGCCTAGGCCCGTCTTCAGCTCTTAGGCTCAAGTGGCCTTCCCGCCTTCCCAGCATCTGAGACTAAAACACTCGCCCCCACACCCAATTTAACACTTTTGTTGAGTAATCAAAAAATCAAGAAATGTGCGTAAGTCTGTGCACCAACAATGGTGCGGTTGGTGGGTGAGAACAGAAAAGCGCCCACACCCCACCAGGAGCAGAGGACCTGGCCGAGTCACCGGGAACTTCACCCGTGAGACTCATAACTGAGGTAGCACTGCCACCTCCTTGTTTCCACACAACAGTGAGGCTCCAGGGGAAAGAGACTCGCTCAGTGCTGAGCAGCTGAGCAGGCCAGGAGGAAACTCGGGTTCTCAGTCTGAAACACTTGCACTAGGTACTCAGGAAACAGGAGTTGGATTTCTCAAAAAATATTCAGTGTCAGTGGTAATTACAGGAAACAATAAGAACAGAAACAGCATTTTAAACACCAAATCAAGGGAAAAAAAAAAAAAAAAAAAAGCTGATTTATGCCAGAATTCTGATGACTTTGCAAAGCCGTTAGGTCGCAGTCTTACTGAGAATAAGACAAATGGGCACTCCTAAAAACTGTCAGAGGACCGAGCTGAAGCAGCCTTTCTGGAAGACAATAATGAAAATGTTTTTAAGATCCTAATAACTTCCACAGCGTGCACTGATCTAGCCATTTCACTTTAGGAGTTTGCTTTCTCTTTCAGTACTGGGGACTGAACCTTAAGCAAAGTGCTCTGCCGCTGAGCTGCATCCCCACACCTTCAGCCCAGCCTCCACTTTTTAAATTGAATTTTGAGACAAGGTCTCACTAAGTTGCCCTAATTGGGCTTGAACTTGCCATCCTTGTATCTCAGCCTCTTAAGTAGATCCAATTACAGGTGCGGACCACCACACCCAACAGGTTTTAGGAATTTGTTTAATGGAAACAATCATCATTGTATTCTGAGTTGCATCAGCAGTAAAGTCTTCATACCAGGTATATTTATACTATTGAAGCACTGAAAATAATAGGGGCTCAGATTTTATTTTCAGCTCTTAAACATGTCTCCCAGGCAACATCATGCTCAGCTTTAATCCTAATCTACACATGAACTATTCCCCACCACCTAATACATGATCACATCTCCCAAACCCATCTCTTCAACTCCATGCTTATACACTCAATGACTCACCTCAGACGCACTGCACTCAAGTTGTTGTATCCCTTCCCTTTCTAGTAAAAGGAAGTTTGCAGGTGCCTGGGCCATGCTGGCCCTTCATATGCAGTACCCTCGAGGGACAGCAGATTGATTATCCTTCCACTCTCTGCTCTGAGTTACTGCCAGCCCATGGTTTTGGGTACTACTGATTCTATTTTATCTAGAGATAGCTCCCTCCTCTCCCCTCCTTCTCTCCCTACCCCTTTCTGTTTCTCCTCCTCTTCCTCCTTAGAGATATTGGGGATTGAAGCCAGGGAAGACTCAGCTACATCTACATCCCTAGTCCTTTTTTTTTGAAACGGGTTTCACTAAGTTGCACAGGCTGGTTCCAAACCCACAGCCTTCCTGTCTGTCTCCCAAGTAGCTGGAATGAAAGGCATGGCCCTCATGCTTAGCAAGGTGTAGCACTTTGATCTCTAGATTCCTCTGTTATCACACTAGACAGCTTTGACTGTGTCCTAATCCAGCATGGGAGAACTTGAAAAAACAAAGTTTCGGCAGACTCTCATGAGCAAAGCTCGTTTCAGAGCTGGCTGGCGGAGCCTGCATCCCGTTTCTCACTCTGCACCCCAGCAGAGTGAGACCACATCGTACCGTTCATCCACTCCTCCGACTTAGTGCTGAACTCATAGGCCGTCACCCACAGCTGCTCGTAGGGCACCTTGTTGGTTATCAGGGTTTGCAGAAGAGGGAAGGTGCTCTTCTCCTTATCCAAGAGCTCTTCCTCCTTATTGATTAGCTGCAGGACAAAGAGGGCACTGTCTATTGGGCAACTGGTTCTCAACCCCAGAGCCCTCTGTTACCTTAACAAACAAACAGGGAAAATGCCCATTTATTTGGAGAGGGCCAGAGGAACAAAAGGCAAGGACCCCACCTGGAAGATCCCCCAGCTTCCTCTGAGGACTATGGCCGCTATAAGACAGTCTACTACTTGCCCCAGCCTCTTTGTTCCCAGCGCAGCTCTGCCCCATGTGTGCTGTGTTTCCATTTTGACAGTTTCCATATATCCTGCAGTAGTCTATGTGACTGTTTACAAGCAGCCATATGCAGACTTACCTCCAAGTTAAGAACCTTCATGCTTAAAAACTTAGTAGCTGACATTTGGGGAAACAGCATCTCCAAGCCTAGATTTCCTACTTTAAATAAGGGATAACTAATGACACAGCTTTGCTACCGGCATTGAGAAAAATACAGTATGGCACATGAAACATATCACTGAGTGTATAATAAATGCTAACTCATGTAAGCAGTTACCCCATTATAATTTCTTTTTGTGTGTGTGTTCACAGTGATTTACCAAAAAAAAAGTCTGTCGTAATGTAGGAGTATGAAAAAAAGGCATTTGAAAGTACCGTACCAGTAAAAGTACTGGAAACCAATCAGTACTATCTAGTACTGTCACTGGGAAAATACTAAGTTAAAACTCAGAGCCACCAGGCTGAAAGAGAGTCCTAAGTCCCCATCTCAAGGGCCCAACCTCAAATTCTGCCATCGCCTGAGTCAGGTTCTTGGAAAGCTCACTAAGCTTTTCCACGTTGTGCTTCGTTTCCTCTGTGGTCATCACTTCACGCTTCCTAAAGCCTTCCAGTTCTTTTCCATAGCTTTCGAGTCTTGACTCAAACTCTGCGCATCTGAAAGTGAAAACAGCCCAGTCACATTTGGACTTTCCATTCTGCATTTTTTCCAAGGGTCAGCCTTGCTTGCTTTGGGGAAAATGTGACCTTCTGGTACCTTCATTTCCCATCTGCTCTGTCTCTATCACTCAATCTTTTGATCTCTAACTAAAAAGAAATTAAGACAAAAAAGTAAATTAAACTACCTAACATTCCATCTATCAGACACAGGTCAACTGTGAATTTCATTGGCAATTAAACATTTCTGGATGTTTTCCTATACAGGTAAGTACATATTTAAATGTTATACACATATTGTTTCTTCACTTAGCATTAGATATTTATTAGTCTGTACCTAATACATTCCAGAATTGCTCTAGGCATCACAAATATAATTGTAAAGTACCTTCATGAAGCATGCATCTAGGCTGGGGCAGGCTTAGATAAAGCACCAATGAGTGGATGGATGAATTCACAGATAGGATAAAGATAGATGAAGTGCTTTTCACAATTATAAGTGGTCTAAAGAAAATTAAATAGAAACTCAAAGCTGAGGATGTAGCATAGTAGTTAGTACAGCATCTGGCTAGCATGTGTCAGTGAGGTCTTGGGTGCAAGCGTAAGTATATAAAGAAAGAAGAGAAAGCAAAAGAGAAAAGCAAGAGAAAGAGCGGGTGACTGTGTGGCAGGGTACTTCACCTAAAGTGATCCGGGCACCCCTTGCCCGAGATTGAGCTAATTTATCTAGAGATTTGTCAATTTGTTCCTTATTATCAAGAAAGCAGCTGTCCGGCTTACCACTCCCTTTTCCTAATTAAGTGGAATAGAATAACGTAGTGCTTCATGGGCAGGATCTGGAGCCAGGTAGGTTGGTTCAAAGGCTTACACTGCTGCTTAATAGGAATGCAGGAATATTGGGTAAGTCACTTAAACTCTTTATGCTTCAAGTGTATAGAACACAGACAGAAGAAAGGATATACTTAATAGCAAAGCTATCATTAAAATACTCAGAATTGAGTGTGGTACATCATAGTCATACAAGGTTTGCTCTTATTTTATTTACTGGAATATAAATCTGTAAATGCAGTTTTGCCACCCTAATTCCTTATATTTCCTATAATTAGCAGAGTATCTGGCACAAACAATCTATGTTCATTGAGTGAATAAGACGATTTGCCATTGAGAGCCACTTTAGTGACATTCCATAAATTTGATTACTATCTCACAAATAAATAATTTTGTTATACCAGCTTTCATCTTACACTTAAGTAGTTAACTGAGTTAATTTCCAGCTGAGTTTTATTTCTAGTTGTAGCAAGTGGGAAGCCGGCTTGGATGTGATCTCTGAGCAGCACGCATCTATGCCCTCCACTCCCTTGAGCGTGGGCGAGACATGGTGGCTCACTTCTACCACAGAACACGGCGAAAGGGATGGGGTGCCACTTCTGAGGTTTCGTACAAAAAAGGCTGGCGTGGATCTTGATTTTTCCCTCTTTCTCTCAGTGTCTCTCTGGCTCTGAAGGAAGACAGCTGCTCTGTGTTGAGGCTTTGGAGGCAGGGAGCAGACAGGCATCACTAGGCAGAGCCACAGGGAACTAAATCTTACTAAAAGGCATGTGAGTGAGCCGCACCCTGGCTCTCGCTCAGCTGAGCCTTCAGATGAGACGTTCTGGCCCGTCCTTCTCGAGACCTTGAGGCAGAGACAGACAGTTAAGCTGCACTTGGATTTCTGGCCCTCCAAAACTGAGATAATTAATTTTTATTGTTTTAAGGTGATGTGTTTTGTTGTGTCTCAGTGGATAACATATCTGCTTCTTATAATTTCAGTCTTACAATGTGATCAATTTTTATGTCTTACTGACATTTAAGAATAGGTTTTTTTTTCTTTTCTTTTTAAATTACAGGATAGATACAAGCCAGAACCCACACCTGGTGTGTGAGTGGGACTGCCCAGGGCCCACCGGATCCCCATTCGAGCCAGTGCGCAGGCCCGACCTATAGGTGAGATGGCCCAGGCCCTGCCGGAAACTCATTTGACCCAGCACTCAGGCCTGGCATGTGAGTTGAATTTCATTCACCAGACATGCCTGTGTGGAACCTGCAGCAGAATTCCCTGCAGAGAGGCTAGAGACAAGCTGATCCAGGAGCAGAACATCTTGCCAGAGTGCCACAGGGGGTTCACTTCCATGGGCTGCAGCAGGAAGAACTGGAGCACAGCAGCCAGACCCAAGACACGCCCACCTGCACAAGTTTAACTTGGTAGATCTGGACCTGGCACTAAGGTAAGAAATATACTAAAGCTCTACACCAAAGATCAGAAGACAGTGGATACAAAATGACAAACAAAAGGAGAAAAATGCATTCTCAGGCCCTGAGCCCACCCAGAACAAATGCAGGAGACAACAGCATAGACAAAATGGATATCACACACCTGAAATCTCTGAAATGATAGTGTCTGAAGTAAGGAAACAAATGCAGAATGGTATAGAAGAAATCATATCAGAAATAATTTCTGGGGCCCGGCAGGGTGGCTCAGTGGTCTAAAGCGCCTGCTTAGGAAAGCTTAGATGGCTGCAGGGACCGCAGTTTGGTCCCCGGCACCACATGCTGCGCCAGCCCTGCCCTCAGGGCAGGCTGAGCTGGCCATAAAAATAAATAAATAAACAGAAAAAAGTTCTGAAACAAAAAAAAATTTAAAAAAGAAATAATTTCTGAAGTAAAAAAATAAATGATAACTATAATGAAAGAAGTACCAGTGCTTCTAAAGAAGACACTGATATAAAGATAGAGGAGAATACAAAAATAATGGTATCTTTGAATGAGCAATATAGGAAAGAAACAGAATGTATGAAGCACATTCAAAGTGTTATACAGGAAATTAAAACATCAATCACAAGCTGGCAAAACCATTTAAATGAAAGTGAAAATAGACTTTCAGACCTGGAAGACACCATTACACCTAGTAAAAATGTAAGAAAAGATCTCTTAAAATCAACTAGGATGTAGGAAAAAATAATTGAACAACTGCAAGACCATGCAAAGATGAACAACATGAGACTAATAGGCATCAATACAAATGATATAAAAATATAACATGGACAGAAGTGATAGTAGAAAACTTCCCAAATATGGAAAAATAATCTGGCATTCAAGTAACTGAAGCATATAGAACTCCAAATAACACCAACCCAATTAAAACCACACCCAGACATATAATGATCAAGATCCCAGAAATTCAGCACAGGACGATTATACTAAAATCTGCTAGAGAAAAGAAACAGATCACATTTAAAGGAAAACCCATCAGAATAATGGTTTCTCTTCACAGACCATCAAGTTAAGAAGAACATGGAGCAAAGTACTACAAGTCTTGCAAGAAAACAAGTTCCAACCCAGACTGACATATCCTGCAAAACTCTCAAATATAATGAAGAAGTGAAGTACTTCCATGACAAAGAAGAATTAAAGAATTTCATGATGACAAAGCCAACTCTACACTGACTACTAAAAGATATTCTAGAGATGGATCAAAATGACCACAACTCCATGAATGAGAACACAAAGAACCCACCAAATAGGGCAAACAATTAAACACAGGAGAGAAAATTATACAACAATCAGCCTTTCAATTATTCTTTTGAATATGGCAGCAAAATATTTCCATCAGCATATTCTACAAAAGGACTCCTCCTGTACCCTATGAGTCATGATTCTATCCGAGTCTACAGGGTGGATATTAAGGAAATAGCAGAAGCTCAGCCACAGAAGTGACACCGGGCCACCAGTAAGAGTCATGAACACTGTCCCTGTCCACCACATACTAGAACTTTATGTGATATTCTATCCCCAAACTGTTGGAAGTGTTGGTTATATACTTGCCATTCCAGTCTTTATATTTTATTCTTAGTAATTCTTTAGTTCCATGAAAACCTTTTGCTGATATTTTTGTGTATATTACCTATTCAAATACTATGCAAGTACTCTGAATTGATTACAGTTTTGTAATGTGATATACAACATCCTGGCCTCTTAGTTGGATTGCTTTGAATTATTTAATTTAATTTTAATATTTAATTAATTTTCTGAATATTATTGTTCTGAAATTATATGCCAGAGTCGAAAGGACTGAGAAGACCCAATGAAGGTGGCTCAGAGGACTCACCGAGATTCCACCCTCAGTGAGCAAAGAACCTCTGAAACAAGTCAGCTTTATTCAGGATCATCAGCATGATCTCAAGCACAATCACCTCAGCAAAGAAGAATCATGTGCTCAGGCACTAACATGACCACGGTCTCATTACAGTAAAGCAGGACCACATGCCCAGTCACGAACACGACCACGATCTCCATCAGCTTCCATCCTAGGGTTCATTCAGGGGTCAACCAATAGCACTCCAAGAAAGGGAGCACGCAACAACTAGAGAACCCACAGGTGAAGCTGCCCTACTGCAGCTGCCTCTGGGCCCCATCCATCACACTCTGCTTTTTGAAACACCCATCAGGCTACATATTGTTTAATTTTAATTTTTGTTTTATGATTTATACTCTATCTTTAACTTACAATGTACTTATAACACATGGTATGATATTTTCTCCTTGTATTAGAAACTAAAATGTATTTTTCCATTTTCTATTGACAAAAAAAGAAAGCATTAGAATTGAAATTCATGATCTGTTACTTTACAAAGTCATAGTCTTTTATAAAACTTACTTCAAAGGAAATCAATAACATATGACAATAAGTATACTCTTAAATAAAATTCTCATTGTTAGTCCATCTGCCCAATTGTAAAGTGAGTTTGCCAAGGTAACTCCTGATTAGATCTTTCTGTTTACCTCAAAAGCAACATGCATGTATGTAATACATGAGGATGTAGTATTGTCTTTTTTTTTCATTAAAACATGACAAAAAAAAAAAAAGGAAAATAATTCAATATGGGCAACTGAATGATCAAACACTTCTGAGAGGACTAATTACAAATCACCAATGAATAGGGTAAAAAATGTTCTGTAGCATTGCCTTGTAGAGAAATTAAACTTAAAACAACATTGAGATTCCCTTGCACCAGAAAAATAGTGGCTATTATCAAGAAATAATATAATAACACATGCTGGTGAGGCAGCGAGGAGAAATGAGCTCTCACTCATTGCTGATTGGAATGTGAACTAGTTTTAGTATGACCATTATGGATATCAAGAGCAGTTAATGCTTATTTTTTTCTCTCATTTTTAATTTTTTGACCAATTTTGCAGGCTTATATCTGGTAATCTGAAAAACTAACTTGAAGACAACAAAATGCAATATAATAACCACTGCTTAATTCCTATTTTGCTTAGTAAAATTGTGTATCAATTCTGATGATTGTTTTACTATTTTTTATTCTCTTTGAAATGTAAAAAATAATAAAACTGAAATATCTATTTAAGCTAAAAAATAAAATAACAATAAAAAATAAATTGTAGGGTGGAATGTTTGAAGAGGGAGAGGATATTCAGGGGGAGAAGAGATGGAGAGAGGCAGACTCCTCGAATCAAGATTATCGTGTACTTCAATTATCTCCTTATTTAAGCTTCACTTTATTCATCTATTGCAGTTAATTATATACTCACTCATGTTACTTGATATGCAAGAATTAAGGACTGCTTTATTTCAATCATCTAAGTAGCCATTTTCAATCTACTGATGGTTTTGCCTTGACTTTGACTCTATCTGGCATTAGCATGGCTGACTTTGCCTTCTTTTTCTTTTTACTTACATGCTATATTCTTCATTATAGAAAAGCTTGTTTTTCCAAATATCCATAAAAATAGAAGAACACGTAAAATTATAGCAGTAGAAAATTAATCAGTTATTAAAAATCTACATGAAGTATGGCATAGAGAACATGTCAGTCAGCATGATATAACAGTGAAAGGAACTTAATAAACATATTAATAGCAATATTTTAGACATTATTTGGATTCTGATTTAAGTGGCTCTTAAAAAGCAAAAAAAAAAAAAAGATCTTTTTGGTTCTCAAAAAGACTTAAAATTTAAATAACCATCCATGATACCTAAAAAGGAACCCTAGCTCACACTATGACCATAGTGTAAGGCTATAGTGTAGGGTCTAACTCTGTAACCCCAACTGCGTAGCCACCTTCTTCCTCCGTCCATGTCACCTCACCGTGGAGCCATTGCCCATGATGTCTAGACTGGATCCTCAACTATTCCTGCCCTCTACACATCTTTACTTGACCAATTTTTTCCACCATCAGCCTCTTCTGAAATGAGCTCTTCCAGGATTCATTCACTGGACAGAACAATTACTATATTTCCCTGTTTATTTTCTTCCTAGGACTTCTGCATTTACCCACGTTATCTTTCATCCCCCTGCTTGATTATAATGTGCTTAAGAATATGCACCACCTTTCATTACAATTTAGAGCTGAAAAGGCCCCAAGTTCGGAGGTGGGGCCTGGCTGCAGGTGCGTTGCTAGAGTGTGACCTGGAAGGGCGCAGTGCCCTCTTCCCCTGCTTCATGGCTACACAGGGATAGGCAGCTTTCATTCACCACACTATTTCTGCCTTGGAGCCAGCCGACCACAGACTGAACCTGGTGCAAGCCCAGTGAACATCTCTTCCTCGAATGTGGGTGTTGCTAGTGTGTCCCCAGGATGGAAAAGTGACTAATCCATCCCTTTTGTCCTCTGCATACTCAGAGAAGAGGAATGGGGATAGGAGCTAAAAAGTGGAAAAGGAAAGCAGCCTCTGCCATTCTTTCCTTCCCTTAATTGTTTCTGACCAAACTCAGACCTTCATAGGCATTAGGAGCGGTTGTTTTTCTTTGTTCTTTATGTTTCTATTCCTTGTCTCTTTTGTTTTGCTTTATGTTTTTATTTACTTATTTTATATTTTAGGGAAGGGTCTACAGGGTGTTTAAGGTCTCACTACTAGATCAGACTCATAGTGATCCACCTGTTTACAGCCCCCCAAGAGCTGGGTTAGAGGTGTGTGCCACCACACCCAGTCTCAATTGCCTCTCAGAGCACCACGGGGGCAGAGCTGGCACTGCAGGTCCAGGGATCAAACCCCTGGCACATGTACCTGCTTGTAGACACTTTAAGTGACTTAACTATTTGGCTGGCCCTTGTTTTGCCTTTTAATAAACTGGGACTTTACATTCTGGTAGGTACTTATTTCAAAGACTAAACTTCCTATGAAAATGTCTCATTCCTTCACTCATAAAACCTGAGTACCTGGTGGCACACGCCTGTGATCCTAGCACTTGAGAGGTTGAGGCAGGAGGATCATTGCAAGTTTGAGACCAGCCTGGACTAAAAAGTGAGTTCAAGGCCAGCCTGAACTGTCTGGTAAGATGCTGATTCAAAAAGACAAAAAAAAAAAAAAAATCATCAAAACCCTGAGCATCTATCAGGTGCGAGGTACTGTGCTTTGGTGAAATAAGTTCTTTTTCATACATTTCCCAGAAGAGCTTCCCTTCTTCCCTAAGCTACAAAAGGGTCTTTCACTGCACTACTGTAGCAGAAAATAGCTCACATCCTAAGCTCTTCATCATTTATAGTCCAGATAACTTTAGGATCATGGAACCTACCACTGAATTGCACAAAATGGAAGAAGGGGCAAAGCTAATTTTCATGTAGTCTACACAATTAGTTGCTACCAGGTGCCTTTTCACATCCACAAAGTTCCTTCTGAAGCTACAAATAATAGGTATGTACAAGAAATTTGATAAAAAAATACTTTTTTGCAGAGAGCAATGACATATAAGCTCAGTGATTACATTAGAACATTACTATTGTTGCTGATTTTAATCTTATAGTATTACTTTTTTTTTCTTGAGACAGGGTCTCGCTATGCAGTTCAGGCTGGCCTTGAGCTCACTTTTGCAGCCCAGGCTGGTCTCGAACTCACACTGATTCTCCTGCCTCAGCCTCCCAAGTGCTGGGATTACAGGCATGTGCCACCACACCCGGCTCTTATATTACTTTCATGTGATATATAGATCTACTAATCCTCATATCTAACACATATAACAGTACACTAAGGAAATTAGGTTGAGTAAATAGATTATACTTGTGTGATATCCTGGAGTCCAGGGGAGGATAATGAAGGAGTCCCGGGATGGTAGGTTGGCCAGAATTTAGTCCTTTACTGAAAGGACTTCTGACAGAGTTAAGATAGAAGCAGGGTTAGAAGAACAAATAGCAGATAGTGACACAGCTAGAGACTAGCTGTGGAAGGAAGGCCTTATGACCCTTAGGGCTGAGAACTGGGACTGTGAAGGAACAGGCATCACCCTTCTAAAGGAAGTTGCTATTTATTGCCAGAGCCCTAGGGTCAAGCATCGAGAGAGAGAGAGAGAGAGAGAGAGAGAGAGAGAGAGAGAGAGAGAGAGAGAGAGAGAGAGAGAGAGAGAGAACGTGTGAATGCACGCTTCAATCATTCTCCAGCCTCCTGCCAGACTCCCCATTGGCACAGTCCAATCTGGAGCCAACAGAATAGAAAAGTAGAAGCTGCAAGTTGTGTGTCAGTCTCTTTGAGTGGGAGGAGAATGAATTGCAGGGCGTGGTGGTGGTAGCGGTGACTGCAGCTAATGAAGAATAATCGCTACCGAAGCCAAAACATTAATGAGTCGGGGAAATGAGGTCAGTTCCTTAGGAAGGAAACAAGATTGTCTCCACAGAACACAGATGAATGCATGAAAGGCACCCTCCTCACGGGTTCTTCAATATTCATGCAACGGGGGTGGGGGTGGGGGGGGTGTTTAAGGCTCTCCTAAGAGAGGGCGGAGCCCGGCCCCCTTGCTAAGCCTCTACCAGAATCGCTTTTCTGCTGGTCTGTGCTGCTAGAGGTGGAAGTCAGACAGGCCGCCAAGCTGCCCTCCGTGGGAGGCTTGCTTCTCTCAACCTAGGTGACCACTGCGCCTGCCCGCCTCCCAGGGCCAATGCTCACTCGCTTAACTTCAGGTACACTCGGAAAGCAGTGACTGGCAAGTGAAGAAGCGCGTTTTCCCTAGAATAGAGGAGGAAGGGGACAGTTTGGGGAACCTTGCGTGGAAGCTCAACCTCAGTTCTCACTCCAGCCTTCAGTCAAGGGGGCCTAATGTCACCCTATGTTGCAGATGAGGAACACTGAGGCTCAGAGATGATGAAATTGGATCTTGTTCAGTTGTCTAACAAAAGCTGTCTTGTTTTCTACCTAGGCATGAAAATCCTTCCATGAGGGAGACTGTATCTGTATAGGAATCCTTAGTGCTTTATGCACAATTTTGCTGTACATCTAAAATTGGTTTAAAATAGCTTATAAATTTAAGCATATGTCAGTTTCATCCATCTGGCAAAGTTCTTGGTTCTAGGAAAAGCACCCATTTAGGTACAGGAAGCAAAATGGGCACATTTTTCTAGCTCTCTGTGGAGCATATCTAGGCCATACTTCAAGGCAGGAACTAAATGTATTTTCCTGTCAGGCAAATTCCCAGTCTGTGTAGAAATCCTACTTTATCAACCCTTTTACTTTCTTGTACTTGCAGGGATTATGACAGCTAAAGCTGAGCAGTGGGAGGTTTCCTGTGTGAAAGAGGAAGTGAGGATTGGTATGAATCTGCAGTTCATAATCAAAATGCGATAACTGGTGTGTGTGTGTGTGTGTGTGTGTGTGTGTGTGTGTGTGTACGGATGCATGCATGCATGCACATGCAATGTGCATGGCCCTTGACCGCCTTCATTTGACATTATCAGATTTTTCAGTACATCTGTATTCTTGTCACTGGATTAAAATTTCCATTTAGTAGCTAAACACATATGCATGTCTCAAATAAACACAAAAATCCATAACAAATGCCCATCAAATTGACAAATAATAAGTCATTAGTAGTAGCCACATTAGCAAGACCAGCTGCAAAACAGGCAATTTCTCAGCCCCTTAGCATGCTTTTATTTTTCCCGTCTTGCTATCTTACAGATCCATGGTCTCCAATATAAGGTGGACACTTTAGCTATTACTGTATTATTGTGGAGACTGTTATCATATTCCACTACTTTTTGCATTTTTTCTCTTTCTCTGTGAAATTCTGATTATTCAAGGCAGGAAGGGAAGACACTGGCAGTGAAGCAGGCTTCAAGAGAGCGTCCCTCAGCGTGTCGCTCAGCGGCAAACAGAAGGAGATGCCTTCTTCTGTTTCCAGCTCTTCCCCACCCATTCCTGGAGAGATGGAGGGGGGGTTCTACACAAACCGGGAACCCATAGTGTGGGTTCTGAAGCTGGTTTCAATTCCCAACACCTCCAGATTCTCTCACTACCTTTTAATCAGGTCCATTTCCGCCTGATCCCTCTTGTTAAGAAGCAAGTTTCGGCTGTTCTCAAAGATGTCTTCAATCTGATCAGGCCAGAGGAATAGAGTGCTGTTCAATTTGATATCTTCTTCTGCAAAAAACACATAGCCAGTTCCAGGACACTGCTCAGTGTGGGGGAATTAATTCAGCAGGTCAAGAGAGCAAGGGAAGGGGGGTGGGGTGGCGGCAGTGGATGGATGGACCACTGTGGATGCATGAGGCCAGGATTTATTAAGCACTCAGGAGGGGCCAAGGTAGACACAGCCTCCCAAGCACTGAGATTACAGGTGGGTACCACCATGCCCAGTCTCAATCCCAACTCAGCATGCCCGGGGGCAGGGTTGGCATGGCACTCTAGGGATCAAATCCCAGTTTCTGTGCTCTGCCTGAGCAGGTGCTTTAGTCTGTTGAGCTATCTGGCTCACCTATGCTCATTTTTACAGAGGGAAACAAAAGCAGCTAAGGTTACACCGCTAGAAGGCAGCACAGGATCCAAACCCAAATCTAACCAGCTCTAAGGTGATGCTGACTAGTAACTACTCTGCTTCACTGGCTTCCCAAGCTAGGTCCGAGAGACAGAGACCGGCTGCAGTTCTGGTTCCACACTTTACACTGTCTCATCTCCCCCAAATCTCAGCTTCCCCTTTGGCTAAGTGGCAGTAATAGTATCAATGCCAGATGTCCCACCCACTATAGCTCCGGTCAATTAAAAGACCCAGGGTTTCCTCTTGAGATTCTGTCTCAAAATAAAAAATAAAAAAGAGGGCTGGGCAGCACATCATTCTCACTCGAAGATGGGAATGTATTAAGATTATGCAAAGGCAAAATCTACTAATTCATAAAAAGGGTTTTGCATTTGAAAGTGACTTTGCCAGGTTTACCAGACACAAAATGCCAAGACTGACATCTAAAAACTAGAAGTCAAGTCTCCTTCTTTTTATTTAACAAGGATCTCTTTTTGAAGCTTAAATTACTGTGGAGAGGAGTAAGGACTTAGTGTCTCTACCATATAGAAGCACTTTAAAAGCAGCACTCATGGTATCTAGTGGTAGAATTCCTATCCTTCCTTTCTCCAACTCCTAATTTCTAAAAGTAAATAAGGACTATTTTTATGTTTCCTACGTAAGTGATAAGACAAATATTCATATCCATCTCCACCTCCATGTGCACACAAGGTCCTGGACTTACGGGGCAAGTCTGCATAGTCCATCAGGAACTCCAGCCGTTCCGCTGCATCTCCAAGTTGCCTCCTGAGCTTGAACACGGTCACATCGCTGGATTTCTTTAAGAATTCAATGAGCAATACCAGCTCCTCAGTGTTGCCGGGAATCTCACTGACTTTGTCCGCGATAATATTGTACTGATTACAAATGCTACAGGAAAGAAATGGCCATCATCATTATCTGAAAGGCCTTTCTTTAGATGCTAAGCTGACATGGTGTCTAATTAGAGACTAGAAAATTGATTTCCAGTTTTGCTCTACCTGGAAGTCCTTCATGGCTAATGTTCACATACATACCACCATTGGAAGGTAGTAACACTAGCAATGATAATAACATCTGACATGTGCTTGGCCCTTGTGAGGTGCCATGCCTCGTTATAATCATTCACACATGTTAGTCACCTAGTAGAGTTAGGCACTGTTATTATGCAGCTGATGATGGAAGAAAATAAGTCTGAGTGACTTTATTCAAGTCCACATGGTATGTAGTTGTCAGTCAAGATTTGAATTTTGGCTCACTGTCAGCCAACAGCTCAGCAGATTCAAGCGCCTGCTTAGGCAGAGTGCAGAGGCCAAGGCTGGAACCCTGGCATGCTGTGCTGGCCCTGCGCCCAGGGCATTCTGAGATGGCAATTGAGACTGGGTGTGGTGGTACGTATCTGTAGTCCCAATGCTTGGGAGGCTGGAAACAAGAGAATCGCTATGAGTTCAATCTACAACTCTGTGTAGTGAGGCCCTGTATACCCTGTACTAAATACATAAATTAAAAAAAAAAAAAAGTGAGCTCAAGGCCAGCCTGAGTTGCATAGTGACACCATCTCAAAAAGACAAAAAAAAAAAGTTAAAGTTATGAATTTTGGTTCACTGACTCTAAAGTTTCCATAGTTAATCCTCATGTTCATGGGTAAATTCCATGTTTAGGCTAAAATAAGAAACACCACCACCAGCAACATCTACCCTTCACACTTTTATATTAAACTGGAGTTCCAAGTTTATTTCTAGCTACATTGAAACAGTTCACCAACAAGTTTATGTGATCCACATTCTACAGTGTTGAAACATTTTCTTCAACTTCTGGGACCACTAGATCTCACTGCCAACTTCTAGCGCAAGATCACGAAAAATGAAATTACAGGGATAATTAGAATATGCTATAAATTACACAAAGCAAATTAACTGGCAGTTTTCAACATTTTGACTATAATTAAACACAAATTATCTGCAGTACATCCATTCCCAGTGGACACCAGAGTGGCTTTTGGACATACATTAACATTCTTGGGTTTGGTTATTGTGAATTGATTCATTACACACTGATGGTCATACCCTGTATATGAAAACTATTCCTCTCATGTTGTCTGTCCTGAGTATTCCATTTTAAGACTTGGAGAGTCTTTCTTATGAAATGATTATACAGAAGAGAAAAAATTACAATAGGTGTGCAGATGATGTTGAAATTTTAGAAAAATTTTTTATATAACTCAGAGACTTTCAGTAGAGAAAAAAATATTTATTGTACTACAATGGGTTCAGAGAATTCTCTACTTATTTGACTCATAATTATACTTCTCTATAGTTGGGTGCTACATTTCCTAGCCTCTTTTGTATTTGTAGTTGGTCCCTATATTAGTCAGTACCAGTTGCCATAACAAAATACCACAGACCTGGTAGCTTAAACAACAGATTCTATCCAGATGTGGTAGCGTACACCTGTAACTTCAGCACTTTGGGAAATTGAAGCAGAAGAATCACAAGTTTAGCCCAGCCTGGACAACTTTTCAAGATCTTGCCTGAAAATAAAATTTAAAAAAAGCTGGGGATAGAGCTCTGTGATAGCGTGTCCTTGGGTTGCATTTCCACTCCTACCAACCTCAAAGGGCTACTGAGAAAGTTAAGTACATGAGAACCATTACTTATAAAGCAGAAAGAAATTTCAGAACTCAGCCACCAAACTGGGGTTTGACCACTGATCTGGGGTTTGTGCATCCTTAGAAATCCCTCACTTCATAATGGGACCCATACTTGTTTTTTTTCTCTGAAGAAAACACACCCAAAATGTTAAGATTCTATTTACAAAGTTTTTTTGTTGTACAGAAAGTAAAAATGTTGTTACAATCTCAATGGCTGGCAGCCACAGAGGGTTGACTCACCAAGCACAGCTATCCATACAACAGCAAGTCTTACAAGACTAACGATGCTTACAATTTTGCTGGAGCAACGTACCCAAGCTTGGTGGTGGATTACCAAGATGGACTAAAGGGAGGAAGGTAGAATGTCACAGGAACTATTCCTTGGCTCTTTGGGTATGTGGGTGTCCTGACATTTGTATCGCAGCTACTTTTTTTTTTTTTTTTTTTTAAACAGCTACCAAATCCATGCACAGGCCAACCAACACTGAATAGTTCTGTTTTGCAGGTTATCTGGGGTCTTAGTCATCTTCTCCTTCATCATCTGCTTCTCTCTTTTCACCTTTTCTGCTTTCTTCCTCTTCTTCCTCATATTCATCCTCCTCCTCCTCTTCATCAGTTTCTCCATCATGTCCAAATTCTTCTGCCTCATTCATTTCGTCTTCATCTTTGTGCCAATCTACATCTTCATCCTCATCCTCTTCTTCATCAAAGTCCTCCTCCTCACCATCCTCATCTTCCTCATCCTCATCTTCCCTTTCTTCATCCTCTTCCTCTTCATCTACACCACCCACCCCTGCATCTGAATCTGGGGCTTCCCCATCCTCTCATAGCCATCCAGGTAGCTTAGTTGGGGCAAGAGCTTGAAGACACTCTTGTGTCTTCACATTCAGGTTGGTGACCTTCCAATTAAATAGACCAGGCTTTTCAGACAATCCAAGTTTTTCAAAGGTTCCAAGGTACTGATATCTTTCAGTTTATCTGCACTTAAATTTAGATGTGTGAGATCTGGAAGTTTTTCTGCTAACACATCCAGACATCCAAAGATTTTATTGTCACTGAGCTCAAGCTTTTTCAATTTAGGTAATGTGGGGAGATTTGAAACAAAAAAGCAGGCATGCATTTATTAAAGTGAGGAACACTAAGTTTGCAAATTTAGCTGTTAAGCCCTCAGTTTTTCCGTCATTTGATTTGCATCTGTCCAAGACAAGTTCTTGAACAGCTCCTGTGGATCAGTTCCTTGGCTTCAGGTGGATCCTCTTTTTCAGGTCCATGTTCCTCTTGTCCCACTCTTCAAACTTAACCTTCCATGGTGGGGGCAAAGAGGGGAGAGGCATCCTGTTTGCTCCTGGCAGCAGCGGCATGTGTGGTGCAAGTGGAAGAATGAGCAGAGCCCACGGAGCCAAGTTACTGGTGGGAGCGGGGAGAAACCATGGAGGGAAGTGACCCATATTTTATATTGGGAGACTTAGAGAAAGTATTTATTTATTTTGATAAGGATAGATGCACTGGCCAACTAAGGCACAATGCTGCTTTGCCTTGACAGGAACGACTTGATTATGTTTTAAGAAAAAGAATTAGCTGAGCATGGTAGCAATGCCTACAATCCAAGCATTCTGGGAAGGTGAAACAGAAGGATTCCCAGTCTCAGTCCAGCCTGGACAAGCTGACGACTCAAAATATAAAATAAAATAGGATGAAGATGTAGTTAGTGTGGAGACCCTGGGTTCAATCCCCAAGAGAAGGAAAGGAAGAGAGCAAATAAGCAAACAAGCAAGCAAGAGAAGGCATGTAAGAGAAGGAAAGAAGGAAGAAGGGAGAAAAGAATGGAAGGAGTAGGGGAGGGGAGCAGAGAGGGCAGTGGAAGGAGGAAAAAAGGAAGCAAACAAAGATCTGAAAAAGCTGCCAAAGGATGCCCTCAACCACTGTCATAGGTGTCCCCCCAAAGCCTCAGGTAGTCATGCAGTGGATTCTGGAAGTTGTGATTGGTTATTGTGGGTGTGGGTGCTGCACCTCCCCAAGGCAGGTGATTTGCCTTTCAATGTAAAGAAGGTAGAGAAGTTAGCTGCTTGAGCTGCTGCTACTCCTCTCTTGGCTCTTGCTCTTAGGTGCCCTCTGTCACGTGCCACTATGCCTTGGAGCCAGCTGAATATGGACTGAAACCTCCAATAACTGTGAGCTAAATAAACTCATCCCTCCCTACTTTGAGTGTTGGGGTATTGGTCTCAGCAACAAGAGAAGAGTAACTAAGACAACCACCCTGCTCCAATCCCTACATAATTTTCTTTGGACTGGTCACCTCCTGGCCTGAACCTGAATTCCCTATGCCTGTCACCCACAAGCAAAAAATACTTCAACTAGTGGTTCCGTTTGGTCATTGCTGGAAGGCACGCATGCTAGTCACTTTTCCATTCCTTGGTTGATGTCAATATAATTGCTATTAGGACAGTTACAATACCTTGTATTGGTGTTGTGGTTTACATCCACTTGGTACTGAATCAGACGGTCCTTAAGATTTTGTGCTCGCTCACAGAGTTCATAATTTAGCATCAGGGCATCCAGACAGAACATGGCTAAAGGCACGGTAATGTGCATGGATGCAATTTCACTCCTCCGCTTTTTTATGCTATTGATTCTCTGGAAAATGGAGCACATTCATTAACTTAATTTGCCTTTGAGCCCCTGCCCCAAGGCTCATGCCCAGCCAACACTAAGACAACATGGAAACAAGCTGACTAATCATTGGACTGGCTACAGCATATATCACCAAGGTATGAAATGTCAAGCGGCATCTCCTACTGTTCAGGTTTGTGTTTAGTTGTCCCCACAAAGCCTCATGTAGTCATTGGGGTGGGCTTCCAGAGTTGGTCACTAATTCATAATCCAATTTGGGTTTATGGATGGGAGTGCTACACCCACGCTGGGGCAGATAGCCTGAAGGTAACATAAGAGAGACAGTCTTGCCTCTACTGCTGCTGCTGCTGCAGCTCCCTTTTTGCTCTTGCTGTTTCTCTGGTTTCTGCCATCATGAACTGCTGCCCTTTGCCACGTGCCTCCCTACCTTGGAGCCAGCCAAGTATGGACTGAAAGCTTCACAGACTGTGAACTAAATAAATCTTTCCTTTCCTTAATTGTGATGTTGGATATTTTGTCCCAGCAACAAGAGAAAGATAACCAAGACACCTACCGTCACAAAATCTTCAATTTCATGATTTTCTTTCAGGAATGCTGTGATGCTTTGCTCTGCTGTGTTATCCAGTAAGTCATCATACTTTTTGTATACATTCAAGTATCTTCCATATCAAAGAACATGAAATCAAACACACAAGCACAGGTCAATAAATCAGATGAGTCAGATTGGAATTGAAAATAGCTAATAGCATAAAAAATAACTCGATTGTGGAGAGAGAAATACAATGCAACCAAAAGTGTGCTGAACTAAGAATTCAAAATTTTGGATTCCCACTCCAATTTTGCCAATTCCTCATGTATGAACCTAGACAAAGTTATCTTACTATTTCAAAAAATCAGTGTTTTCAATTTTAAGTGAAAATAATTCTTGGTATCTTATAGAATTGGTATAAATCCACATATAAGTATATATGTTATATATGATGTAAATATATATATATATATATATATATATATATATATTACTATGGAGAATTACAATGCATGTACAATAAATATTGGTTCTTACCCTCCTTTCCAGGTAAAAAAAATTTATTTTTTTAAGATGAGAATTTGAAATCAACTTAAAGCATAATAGCACAATGAAGTAAGTTTATCTGCTTTCAGATCATGTAAAAACAACTGAACAAATTTCCCCAAAATAAGAGAATTAATTTAAGATGAGTCTGATTTCAAATAAGTTCAAATTAAAATAAAACTAATGCTGAGTATGTAGAATCAACTTGGTGGAGCCTAGACATACACTTCCAAGTGTTAGTAAAAAGAGCAGAGACATTTAAATTGAGATACACTAGAAGCTTATATAACTTCTAGTCCAGAAAGACAAAGTGAGTGTGTAAGTCTCTGTGAACAGAAGAAACAGGAGTTTCAAAGTGAAGTCCCCAAGTCAAATCCATGAGGGTAAGGCTTCCAAATCAGAAGCCTCACATAAGACTAGCAGTTATTTTCAACTTGAAATGATTTTGGCTTGCAGGGGAATGGGGTAATGTTTGGAGACAGTATCAGCTGTTACAGTCAGGGGGTTCCTATCTGCACACAGTGGGTACTGGCAACGGATGCATCTAGTCACACAAAGGACAACCCTCCAAATATAGAATTTTCTCATTGAAAATGTTAACAGAGCAGCCAAGAAACACTGGCTTAAGACCACCAAATATCCTAATTTGAGGGGGACAGTTAAAGTTTGCCCTTGTTATACCATGGAAATTACAATACTTTCATTCTTAAAGTCTCAGTTTGGAAACTATATACAATACATATGCATAGATAGCATGTATGTATTTATTGTATATACACACACATATGTATGCATTGTATATATACGTATGTCCAATATATGTATACAATCACCCTAAACTAATGACTGCTCATATATGAGTGACAGCAAGGTATTCTATAGTGTGATGTGGAACAGGCTTGACCTATGGAATCAGATAACTGCTTCTTGAGTCCTTTTCTTGCATTCCAAATTCCAAAAGCTCTGAAGAAATAAATTTGCATCAAAATTCATTTGGTGGCAGAAAGCTAGCCACGGAAGCTACTGGGGTGAGTATTTCTACATTTCACAGCAGAAACATGACTAGGCTGCTCCAGGCCTTACATTCTACTATGGCATAACATATGGTATATGCATTATAAGACTTCTTTAAAATCCAGAAATTGCTGTCAAAGTCTATCTGGTCTCAGCTTTCAGATAATGGAGATGAACTTCTAATTGAATTTGATTTCCGAACTTCCTATTTATTTGTGGTACAACATTAGGAAAATTACAGTCTCTTCATCTGAAAAACAAGAACAAATGGCAACAGCCATGCAAACATTGCTATTCTTTATTACGCATACGTTTTAGGAGTAGAAGGACAGTAACCACTTATTTGATGACAGTTAAAAACCAATTCCAGGCTAGGTGTGGTGGAACACATCTGCGGTCCCAGCACTCAGATGCTGAAGTGGAAAGATAACTTGAACCTGCTCCTCAGAGCCAAATCTCTCTGCCTGATAGCAGATCTCAACTCAAAAAACAGGAAAACTCAATACCAAAAGGCTAAGAAATCAAGTTACAACTAAACCAACGTACTTGTGGGGGCCAACTTGATTTTTCTGAAACACCTCAAATATTTCATTCACAAAATCAGCAACAAGTTTTTCATTCATGTTAACAGTTCCAAGGGTCAGGTTATATCCTTGCAACTCTGGGAACAGGATAGATTCCACCTAAAGAGCAGAAGACGGGAGGCAGTGTCAACATGCAAAATCCCCACCACACAGGGCACGCTTCCAGTAATCCCAGCAGCACCATAAAAATAGTTCCCCTTGAACAATGTTAGAAGTACCCAGTTGTGGGGCGCGGCAGGATGGCTCAGTGGTCTAGAGAGCCTGCTTAGGAAAGCTTAGGTGGCTTCAGAGATCATGGTTCGATCCCCGGCATCACATGCTGCGACAACCCTGCCCTCAGGGCAGGCTGAGCCAGCCATAAAAATTAATAAACAAGCAAAAGTTCTGAAACAAGAAAAAAAAATAAAAATAAATAAAGATAAATTTTTTTAAAAGTTAAAAAAAAAAAAAAGAAGTACCCAGTTGTTTCCTCCCCCACTATTCTTTTTCTTTACCTGGATCACTCTTTTTTTTTTTAGTTCCCTGCTCCTTTCAAGTCTCTTGCCTTCACAGAATCCTCTTGGTTCCTTTCCCCACTGAAATCTCACTTCTTGAACTTTTTGCTTGGCACTCACCACACATGCAATTAAGTGAATGTCTAATGAGCTGTTCTGAGTACAACCTAAAACATAAATACTATGGCAATCTGGGCATTGTTTTACCTTTGTTGTGTCTAGCTAGAGCTTGGCTATATTTACTGGATGCTCAGTGAAATACAGTGTCATGTGAGCAGATAAATGTGGTGGTGGTGCCCTCTTTTGTTCCCAGTACTCGGTTTTTCTACCAGAGACTCAGGTTCTAATTCTGAGTCTATCTCTGACACACTAGATAAACTACTACTACCTCTCTATTCCCATCTGTGAATGTCCAACTGAAACAAAGCTACGACTTAATGATCACAAGACATTTTTAAAAGTATCTTTCTTTAGAGCTGAAACTCGCATACTTCTCAGTGTCTCCAGAATGTTCTTATTTGCATGATTTCTGCAGGCTGCAAAGTTCTGCTAGGAACCCACTATTTCCCAGTGCCCTCTCTGCTAAGAAAGTTTTAACTCAAAGAGAAGAAAATGAACCACAGTAACGTTGAAGGCACGAAGAACAATGAGATACTGGCATACAGTGCAAACCAACTAAAAGTAATGCCACTACCAACAACAGAAGAGAAATCAGCAATAGAGTCAAAGACAAATCAGTTATTGACATATCATAAGTAGAATTAATAACTACAACCATACCATCCTTAACAATAGAAGAAATCTGCAAAAATGTAGACACAAAGACAAGCCAAATGTTGACATACAGCAAATATTTTTTAAAAGCAGTAACTTGACCACCATTAATAATAGAGAATTTAATGATATCATTGAGTCAATTAAATAGCTAAAAATTAAAGAAGCTTAATAGTAATAAAAATAAAAATGGAGATGGAGGGGAAGGCAAACATGGAGGAAATACAATTTGAAAAAGGAAGAAGGGAGGCCCGGGAGATAGCTCAATGGCACAAGTGCCTGCCTGGCAAGTGCAAGGTCATAAGTTCAAACACCCATCCTGCCAAAAAAAAAAAAAAAAGAAAGAAAGAAATGGCTAAGTTAGCTGGGCATGGTGGCACACGCCTGTAATCCCAGAACTTGGGAGATTGAGGCAGGAGATCAGTGCTAGTTCGAGACCAGCCTGGGCTACAAAAATGAGCTCAAGGCCAGCCTGAACTGCATAGCAATACCCTGTCTCAAAAAGACAAAAAAAAAGGAAAAGAAAAAGGAAGAAGAACCAACCAGATAGTTCAGCAGATCAAAGTGCCTGCTTAGGCAGAGCACAGCTGCCAGGCTTGAGCCCTGGCATGCTGGCATGCCATGCCAGCCCTAATTTTGGGGCACGCTGAGATGGTGATTGAGACTGGGTGTGGTGACACACACCTGTAATCCCAGAACTTGGGAGGCTGAAAACAGGAGAATCACTGAGTCCAATCTATGTAGTGAGACCCTGTAGACCTTGTACTAAGTATACACACAAAAAAAAGGGAAAAGGAAGATGAGGAAGCAATAAAAGTGAGTTTAAAATATGATTAAAGAATAAAAGAAAGTTAATAGAATTAGTGAGGCAAGAAGAAGGGACACAGGATGAAAAATGGAATTAAGAAGTGACATGCACATGTATAAACTCCACACAAGGAATGTGAGTACTATGTAATTAAACCTGTATCAATAAAAAATCCAATAAAGGAAAAGAATTAGGTAAAAGCAAAAAAAAAAAAAAAAAAAAAAAAAAAAAAAAAAAAAAAAAAAAAAAAAAAAAAAAAAAAAAAAAAAAAAAAAAAAAAAAAAAAAAAAAAAAAAAAAAAAAAAAAAAAAAAAAAAAAAAAAAAAAAAAAAAAAAAAAAAAAAAAAAAAAAAAAAAAAAAAAAAAAAAAAA
>PVJA010020098.1:26368-37556 GCA_004027025.1 Myocastor coypus | reverse complement strand
AGAGAGAGAGAGAGAGAGAGAGAGAGAGAGAGAGAGAGAGAGAGAGAGAGAGAGAGAGAGAGAGAGAGAGTAAATAAGATTTAAAATATCATTTTTCACAGATGAAATGTCCTTTACTCAGAAGACTCAAAGAACTCCCGCAAGAAGCTCCTACAATTAATAAAATCAGTATCATAGCAGTATGCAAAGTCAGTACTCAAAATCAATAGCATTCATTTAGATAGATAAAGTCACTAAGTGAGAAATTAGAGAAGTAATACCTTTCAGAATAGCATCAAAATAAATGAAATACTTATGAATTTATCTACTAAAGGAAGCAAAATATTTAAACTTGTGGATCAATGGGACAGTCAAATATAAATTAGTATAGGGACTGGTGAGATAGTTCAGTGGTGTAAAGCACCTGCTTAGGAAAGCTTAGACAACTGCAGGGACTGGGGTTCAATCTCTGGTACCAAGTGCTGTGCCAGCCCCACCCCCAGGGTAGGCTGAGCCAGACATAGAAAAGTAAACTTGTACAAAGGAAGTTAACAGTATCCTGACAAAGAAGACTACAGAAAATGGAAAGATATTCCTTCTTGTATAAAAACAAATATTCCAAATTGACATACTCCTAATATTGCTATTCAGATTTAATATAATCCCTACTAAAATATAATCAGGATATGTATTTCACAAATCTAGAGAAAACATTTTAAAAATTCAACTCAACCATAATAGATCTAAAATATCAAAGTCATCCCGGTCAACAAAGGCAAAGCAGGAGACATTAAAATCTGTGATTTGAAATTATACTGCAAAGACCCAGTGATAAAATCATCATATTACTGGCAAAGAAAATATAAATAAGCCTAAGGATTACTGGAACATACTAGAAAATGAAGATATACTAGAAACACATTCATGCACTTTATATTTGACAAAATAGCCAAACATATTCACTGGAAGAAAGATCACCACTTTAACAAATGGTGCTGGAAAAATCAGGCTCTTCACATGCTGAAAACTAAATGTAGGTCGAGGTTTATCGCTATGCACTAATGTAATGTAAGAGTGGATTAAAGACCTAAACATTCAAACAGAAACCCTAAGTCTGCTGGGAGGGAAAGTAGGTGAAAACCTTCAAGAAATAGTGGTAGACAAAGGATTCATGAACAAAATCATAACTGCACAAGCAATACTGCAAAAAATCAACAGCTGGGATCTCATCTAATTGAGAAATTTCTGATCATTAAAAGAAATGCCAAACACAGTGAAAAATCACTCCACAGATTGGGAAAAAATATATCAAGCAACAGTCATTCAGGCAAAGGTGTTCTATCTAGAGTATATAAAGAACTAAAACATTTCAGGCTCCCAAAATCCAAAACTGAATCCAAACATGGGCTTCTGGGATGAACACACATTTTTCTTAGGAAAAAGTACAAAGGGAAAATAGATACATGAAAAAATACATTCAAAAGCAATCGTCATTTGAGAAATCCAAATTAAAACAGTACTAATATTCCATCTCATCCCCCCCAAAATGGCTAGTATAAAAAAAAAATCAATCAACAACTAATGATGAAGAAGCCACAGGAAAAAGGAACCCTTCTTCACTGTGGGAGGCTATGTAGAATGGTACATGGTCTATAGAAATCAATGGGAAGACTCCTCAAAAAGCTTGGATTAGAAGTGCCATTCAACTAATAATTCCTGTTCTGGACGTTTTCCAGAAGAACTCAAAAATATACTACTGTGGTATATGTGTTCTAATGTATATAGCAGCGGAAATTGTCATAGCCAAATCTTGAAAACAATCTTAATGCCCATCATCTGAGGAATGAATAAAAAGGATTTGATACTTTTATACAATGGAGTATCACTGAGTTAGAAAGAAAAATAAACTTGAAGCTTTTATAGATAAATGTATGCAACTAGAGGCTATATTCATAAGCAGAATAAATCAGACACACCTATTAATTAACTAATTACTTAATTTTGGGAAGAAAATTTTGCTCAGTTTATTTTATTTCTTGTGATTCCTCTTGCCTTGTCTGTTTTTTATTTTTATTATTTTAATAAGAAATAACAATGAATAGCAATGTGACAGCTTCAGAATAACTTAGTACATTTCAATATTTGATACAATGCATGTTGTTGTCCTCCTATTAGCTATAAAGAGCACAGGGTGATGATGTTACAATTTTTCAAATCATTATTGGTACAACCAAATTTCTTTTCATTGAACTAAGAAGGTAGTTTTATACATAATTCAATGTATGATAATCACATTGGGTTATTGGTAAAACTGGCAATGTAGGAATGTTGATTTAAACCTTTTATAGATCAGCATTCTAATTTAGCTTTCCATTTTACGCCTTGTAGTTAAACATTTCTCATGGGTGGCTAAGGGCAAGATTAAGCAGTATCTGTATAGTGCAAGGTGTAACTTTTGTATCATTCAAGTTGAGTTAGATTCCCTTAGGGTTTACTTTGGAACTATATACAGCGCTTTGTATAACTGTTGTCAGTGTCAGCCATCTGGATGAGTCAAGGCCATTGTTTGACCAGTTTGCTCTTTGTGAAAGCCTGGGAGAATGTTTTCTCTCTAAGTGACTCTCATTTGGCACTCTATGTATCTTTAGTCCCTTTCCTCTGCAGCCCCATAATCTCCTTGAACAGAAAATTTGGGAAACCATTGAGTTATAGGATGTTATAGCACGGGTTCTCTTATATCCTGAGTCCTCACTGACCTTGAAGGGCTAGGGCCAAAACATTAGCTATCCTTGTAGCCCTTCTTTTTCTCCAATTTTTGGTCTATAAACTTATATTCTTAACCCTCCAGAAGAAAAGCTTAGTGATACTATTACTCTACAACATAGATTCTTGAGCATGACATCACTGTCTTTCTGACTACCAAACATCTTAGACTTAACTTGGAATTGGTATTTTCTATGAATCATTGATGTTCCAATAAATCTCTATGTAATGTGATAAAAGTAGTTACACATTTTTATATATTTGGAAATCTAAGTATGTACAAAATTGTAGCTGATGCAACCATCCTATGGCACTTTCCCAGTCTCTTACTCTCATTTAATACCCTTTTTGGTTTTCTTGTAAAGCAACCATTTACTTGAGAGAGAGAGTATAGCAGTAACTGAAATTACAATAGAAGCAGCACAAATGTAAAGTACCAGAAGGACAGTCATTCCAAGCATATTTTTTACTTTTATACTTTGCTATCCTCACTGTCAGAAACATTTTGGAGGTTCCTAGCAATTATGTAACTCATCGTGTGTATATAAGTGCATGGCTTTGCCTCTGCCACGCTTAACTTTTCTGCTTTCTGTCACTTCATTATTTAACCCTTAAGTCCTTCATTTCCGTTCAGCTGTGTTATGCCTCGACATTTTTATGTCTTCTTTTGAGATCTTTGCTAGGGAAACCATATGATATTTACACATGTACCTCTGGTTTATATCACTTATGAGTATATGTTTAAGATACATCCATTTATATATGAAGTCTTCTAGCTTATCATTCTTTATAGCTGAGTAATATTCCATTGCATAAAAGTACCACATCTTTTCCAACCATTCTTCAGATGATAGGCGTTTTGGTAGTTTCCATGATTTGACTATTACAAATTGTGCTGCTATATACATAGGTACACAGATATCACTATAGTATGATGTTTTTAGTTATTCTGGGAAAATTCCCAGTAGTGGGATAGCTGGATTGAATGGGATTTCCAGTTCTAGTTTCTTAAGGAGCCTCCACACCACTTTCCATAATTGTTGCATCAGTCTGCATTCCCACCAGCAGTGGAGAAGGGTTCCTTTTTCTCCACAGCCTCTCCAGCATTTATTGCTGGTTGACTTCTTTATGAAAGTCATTCTTTCTGGGGTCAGATGGTATCCAAGTGTTGTTTTAATTTGAATTTCACGAGTGGCTAGTGAAGTGGAACATTTCTTCATTTATTTGTAGGCTTGTTGGATTTCTTTCTCTGAGAAATGTGTGTTCATCTCAGATGCCAAATTCTGGATGGAGTCTTTGAATTTTGGGACCCTAATGATTTTTAATTCTTTGTAGATTCTAGATAGAAGACCTTTGTCAGCATACTTATTAGTTAAAATCTTTTCAAAATTTGTGGATTGTCTTTTCACTGTGTTGGTATTTTGTTTTGAGGTGAAAAAACTTCTTATCCACAAGAGGTCCCAGTTGTTGATTCTTTCAAGTGTTAAATGTACATTTTGATTTTTGTCCATGAATTTTGTGCCTACCCCAATGTCTTCAAAATTTTCTTCCACTACTTCTTGCAGGAGAGTCCATGTTTCTCTTTTAATTTTTAGATCTTTAACCCACTCTGACTTTAATTTAGTGCATGTTGATAGACCTGGATCCAGTTTTAATTTTTGACATGTGCAGAGCCAGTTTTTCGAACACCGTTCGTTAAAGAGGCTATCTTTCTTCCAGTAAGCATTTTTGGCCACATTGTTGAAGATAAGGTGGCTGAGAATGTTTGTATTTCTTCTGCATCTTCTAGTCTAGTCCCTTATTCCTCAGTATGGTATATTTTTGCCAATACCATGCTGAATTTATCACTGAAGATTTGCAGTATAACTTTAGGTCAGGAATTGTAATTCCTCCTGCCTTGTCTTTGCTATTCTAGGTCATATTTGGTTCCAGATAAGTTTTAGGAATGATTTCTCCAGCTCTGTGAGATATGTTGATGTTATTTTGATAAGAATTGCATTAAATCTGTATAACAATTTGGAAAGTAGGGCTGTATTCACAATGTTGTTTCGTCCTATTCAGGAGCAGGGTATATCTTTCCATTTTCTGGAATCCTCTGGGATGTCCTTTTTTCAGAGTACTGTAGTTTTCATTGAAGTAGTTTTCTACTTATTTATTTAGGTTAATTGTCAAGTATTTAATTTCCTTCAGTGCTATCAAAAAAGTATTATCTCTTTAATTTCTCTCTTAGTGTGTTTGCTGTCTTTGTATAGGAATGCTGTTGATTTTTGTTTGTTGACTTTGTATCCTGCTACACTACTGAACTTGTTAATTCTAGTAGCTTCTTGGTGGGATGTTTTGAGTCTTTCAATTAGATTATCATGTCATCGGCCAATAATGAGAATTTAACTTCTTCTTTACCTATTCTCATTCCTTTTGTTTCTCTCTCCTGTGCAATGGCTGTTGCTAATGATTCCAAAATTATATTGAATAGGAGTGGTGATAGAGAACATCCTTGCCTTTTACCAGATCTGAGAGTAAAAGCCTTCAGTTTTTTCCCCATTTAGAATTATATTAGCTGTTGGATTTTCTTAAATGGTCTTTATCAGGTTGAGGTGGAGGCCCTCTATTCCAATTTTCTATGGGACTTTGAACATGAATAAGTGTTGGTCTTTTTCAAAAGCCTTTTCTACATCAATTGAAATGATCATGTGATTTTTGGGCTTGGTTCTATTGATATAGTGTACTATTTTTATAGATTTCTATATACTGAACGATCCTTGCATCCCTGGGGTGAATCCTACCTGATCCTGTTGTATAATCTTCTTCACGATATGCTGTATTGTAGTGGCGAGAATTTTTTTGAGTATTGTTGCATCTATGTTCATCAGAGAAATTGGCCTGCAGTTTTATTTTTTTAGTTGCAACTCTCTCCAGTTTTGGTATCAGTGTAATACTTTCCTGTATGAATAATTTTGGAAGGATTGCTTCCTTTTCAATTTCATTGAAGATTTTTAGGAGTGTTGGGATTAAGTCTTCTATAAATTTTTTTTGTAGAATTCAGTGGTTAATCTATCAGGACCTGGACTTTTCTTTGTTGGTAGGCTTTATATTACATTTTGTATTTCATTGACTGTTATTGGGTTGTTGAGAGACCTTGTCTTCCTGATTCAGTTTTAGTAATTTGTACATCTCTGTCCATTTCATCTGTGTCTTCAATTCTGTGAGAGTAAAGATTCTCAAAGTAGGTATTAATGAGCCTCTGAATCTCTGTTGGGTCTGTAGTAATTTCACCATTTTCATTCCTTATTGCTTGAGTTTCAGTCTTTTCGTGTTATTGATGAGGTTCTCTGGGGTTTATCAATTTCATTTACTCTTTCAAAGAATCGCCTCTTTGATTCATTAATTCTTTGTATTGTTTTCTTTGTTTCAATTGAATTAATTTCTTCTCTAATCTTTATCATTTTCTCTTGCCTTGGTCTTTTGATTTCATTTGCTCTTCCATTTCTAATCAGTTTAGGTGCTGCATGAGAGTATTTATTTATTCCCTTTCTGTTTTCTTCATGTGTGAGATCAGAGCTATAAATTTCCCTGTAAGCAGTTCTCATCTTGTGGGTCACTACCCTTGTGGGGGTCGAATGACCAAAACACAGGGGTCGCCTAAAGCCATTCTGAATCATAACTGTAGCAAAATTATACTTTTGAAGTAGCCACCAAAATTATTTTTTGGTTTGGGGTCACTGCAACATGAGGAAATGTATTGCAGGGTCACGGCATTAGGAAGGTTGAGAACCACTGTGTGCTTTCATTGCATTCCATAACTCTGGTAGATTGTGTTCGAATTTTCATTAAATTCTAGATATTATTTAATTTATTGTTTAATTCCATCTGTAACCTATTGTTTGCTGAGAAGGGTGTCATTTAATTTTCATTTATTTCTGGGGTTCTTGTTTCTTCCTTTGTCATGTATTTCCAGTTTTTATTGCTCTGTGATCAGATAATATGCATGGGATAAGTTCTGTTTTCCTGCACATAGATAAGTATAACCTATGTACTAATATGGGTCTATTTTGGAAAATGTCCCATGTGCAGCAGAAAAAAATGTGTATTGAGAAATGGTTGGGTGAAACACTCTGTCTGTGATCACCAAGTCTATTTGTTCCAAGTTCTGGATCAGTTTTGTGGCTTCTCTGCTAATTTTTTGTCTGTTTGATCTCTCTTTTTGGGATAAAGCGGTGTAAGGTCTCCTGCTAAGATGGTGGTAGTAGATATTAGAGTTTTCATGTCCATTAAGATTTGTCTTACAAAACTTGGTGCTCCTGTGTTGGGTGCATATATATATATATATGAGTGGTACCTCTTCAACTCGAATTATTTCCCTAACCAGTATGTAGAGGCCTTCTTTATTTTGTTTGCTCAATGAATGTTTGAAGTTTAGACATTCTGCAAACAGGATTGCTACCCCTGCTTTATTTTGAGGTGCTGCGTCATGATGTATTGGTTTCCATCTTTTCACTTTTAGCCTATGAGTTTCTTTATGAGTTAAGTGCATTTCTGAATGCGGCATATTGTTGGATTTTGTTTCCTTATACACACTGCCAATCTATTTATTTTAGTAGGAGCATTGAGTCCATTTATATCAAAGGTTATAATGGAAATGTATTGACTTATCATTGACATGTCTTTTATTTACTACTGTTTACCATTCTTCTGTTGGATTTCTGGGATCTTGACTATTACATGTCTTGGTGTGCAAAAATCAGGTTGATGGTATTTGGAGTTCTATATGCTTCAGTTACTGAACGTCTGATTGTTTTCTCATATTTGGGAGATTTTCTGCATTATTTCTCCCCATATTCTTTTTATATCCCTTGTGTTGACTCCTTTCTTGCTGATTCCTATTAATCTCACTTGTTCATTTTTGCCTCATCTTGCAGATGTTGAATTATTTTTTTGGTGCATCTTACTTGTTTTTAAGAGATCCTTTATTACCTGTTCACTAGCTGCAACTGTGTCTTCAAGATCTGAAATTCTTTCCTCAGTTTCATTCATACAGTATTGCCAGCTCTGATTGCTGATGTGAAGAATGTTTGAAAAAGATGTGGTATTTTGATACAATGGAATATTTCTCAGCTATAAGGAATGATAAACTAGAAGACTTCATATATAAATGGGTGTATCTTGACTGTATAGTCATAAGTGAAATAAACCAGACCAATATATGTAAATATCTTATAGTCTCCCTAGTGTAAGCATGCAAAAGGATAAATAAATAAATAAACAAATTTTTGGCTGTACCATGAATGAAT
The DNA here is from genome assembly GCA_004027025.1 of Myocastor coypus. Lineage (NCBI taxonomy): Eukaryota > Metazoa > Chordata > Mammalia > Rodentia > Myocastoridae > Myocastor > Myocastor coypus. The sequence continues at coordinate 29,526 of PVJA010020098.1, read as the reverse complement.
GTCAGGATCTTGTGTTTTCTGCATGCTCAACATCTATAATTTTTTTAGAAGACTGACTTAAATACAATATTCATTTAGAGGAGAAAAAATAATGTTTATTGAAAATGTTAATACTTAATAGTTTCTTCAGTACATACCTATGTCGGTGGATCTAAACTGATTTGATGATGAAAATAGGTAATGCAACCATTGTTAAATTTTCTTTCTTCAAAATTCTGTAGTATATGTACTCTTAATTGTTACTGTTTTTCTGTTTGTTTCTGCTATTTTTACTCTTTTACATTAAATCTATAAAATATTAGTTAATTAAAATTAACTTAAATGTTTCAAAACAAAATTTCAAAATTCAAATCAAATCATGATTTAAATTAAAAACCAGAATGTTCTGTATCATATGTATGAATCTGTAATCAATTCAGAGTACTCGCACAGCATCTGAATAGGCTAACATAAACAAAGATTCTATGGTAGGAAAGAATTACTAAGAATAACACATAATATAAATACTGGAATTGCAAGTATATGATCAGAACTTCTAACATTTTGGGTATAAGATATAACACAAAGTTCTAGTATATCATGTACAATGGACAATGTCCATAATGCTTATTGGTAGCCAGGTGTCACTTGTGGTACTGAGCTACTGCTATTTCCTTGTTATCCACCCAATGTAAGACTAATAGGCATCAATGAGAAAGAAGGAGTCTGTACAAATGATATAAAAGAATATGGAAATAAATAATGGCAGAAAACTTCCCAAATATGGGGAAACAATTTGACATTCAGTACCTGAAATATATCGAACTCCAAATAACATCAACCCAAATAAAACCACACCCAGACATATAATAATCAAGATCTCAGAAATTCAGCACAGTAATAATACACTAAAAGCTGCTAGATAAAAGAAACAGATCATATTTTAAGGAAAGCTCATTAGAATAACAGCACATTTCTCTTTAAAAGCCATCAAGTCAAGAAGAGCATGGAGAAAATTACTTCAAGTCTTGCAAGAAAACAAATTGCAGCCCTAACTGCTATACTCTACAAAACTCTTGTTCAAGTTCAATGGAGAAGTGAATTACTTCCAGGACAAAAAACAACTAAAAAATTTCATGATGACAAAGCAAACCCTACATAGACTACTAAAGAATATTCTAGACAAAGATTGAAATGACCACAATTCCATGAAGGAGAATCAAAATAACCTACAGAATAGTGCAAATAATTAATTACAGGAGAAAAAAGAGGTACAAAAGCATTCTTTCAGCTGTTCTGTTGTATACATCAGGAGAATATGTTCGTCAGCATATACTACAGATGGGCTTTTCCTTCATCCTATGGGTCATGATTCTGTCTGGGTCTACAGGGTGGATATCATATTTCTTTATTCCTTATTCATACACATAAAATTCTCCTCCAAAGTTTTTGAATTCACCACAATGAGTCCCCACACAAGTTACACCTATCACCCCAGTATTATTTCTTGATTTTTGCTTTCATTTGGTTCTGGCGCTTCTATATCGTCCCTAGCTTACCGCGCTCCCTAAAAGCAAGTGCTATCAACCTCATAGATTTACTGAGTCACGACGTAAACAGTCTTGCCCTCGTATCTCACATCGCTCCCACAAAATGTCCTCTGAAGACTGTCAGTACTAAACATTTCACTCAAGAATAAGTACTCCAGTAATATCAGACTCCATATCATCTTTTCTTCTCATCTACCTCAAGTACGACTTTAAACCATCCAATGCAATATGCAGTAGTACTCATATAAAAACCTCACAGTAATCTCACCTCATGTCACATATCTCTCTGCACAGCAAACTGAAGGTATGCACTATCATACCAAGTGTAAGGTTGAATTTGAGGATATTGTTATAAAGTGATTGTTTTGCAAAACATAAAGACAGGGTTCAGATCAGTTAAGCTACAACAGAAAGAGTAAATAATAGTATTGTATGCTGATAGATAGCTCAATGATCTAGGCACCTGCCTTCCAAGTGTAAGGACTCAGGTTCAATCCCTGGTACTATATGTTGAACCAGGCACCAAAACCTGCTGTAGTACACACATCTGTAAAGCCAGCACTGGGGAGGTAAGACAAGAAGATCACTATGAGCCCAAGGTGCATTCCAAGAACCTGTTCCAAAGAAAGAAAGAAAAAAAAAGAGAGAGAAATAGAGAAAGAGAGAGAGAGACAAAAAAAGAAAGCGAGAGAGAGAGAGAGAGAGAGAGAGACAGAAAGACAGAGAGAGAAAGAAAGAAGAAAGAAAGTTCTAGAAACAAAGCTGAAAATTATTCACAGCGAATTGAGATTCTACCTAAACCTCTCCATATAATCCAGAGACTGCTGTCACTTCTCTAGTCCTCAAACTGGCAGCCAGCTCAATACATGCAGAAAAAAAAGAGGGGCAACATAAACTTTTAAAAGGCCTGTGTGTCTTTGTATCTATTGATGAATGGATTGATCAAGAGATAGATATATGCTGCAGAATGGGTGAACAAGGAAGTAGAACATATTTGAACTCCCTCCAACTCTAGCAAGGCAAATGAAGTAGTCCAAAGGAAGATGAAAATAAATACCAGGCAGCATACCTCTATGAAAAGTTCTTAGAAAGGATGAAGAAAATAAATGAATTCAAAGAATAAATGCAATAAAAATGCAAGACAATTAGTCTGACCACATTCGCTGTGAATTTCAGGGAAATAGGTAAAAATAGGAAAGCCTAACCAAAAGTAGAAAATATAAATGGCAGATTCAGGAAAGATATGGAATCCTCAAAAGATACAAGAAATAAATAAGTGAAAAAATTAAAAATCTATAAAACTCAAATATTGCAGAAATGATCAATGTGAACACAGTGCTTGATATTGAGGACAAAATAGTGAATTGAAATAAAGAGCTCAAAGAAGCAAAAACGAAAATGAGAGAACAAGAGAACACTAGCCAGCAGCTATCAGATGACAACAAGATGGCCAATATAAAGATAATAAAAGTTAGCAAAAGTCTTGAAGATAAAACAGATACACTTGATAACATGATCACATCATTTATGGAAGAAAATTTCTTTATTTTTTGTCTTTTTTTTTGAGACAGGGTCTCGCTATGCAGTTGAGGCTGGCCTTGAGCTCACTTTTGTAGCCCAGGCTGGTCT